>QZLH01000759.1:38301-56359 GCA_003833135.1 Oehlia diaphana | reverse complement strand
TAATTTCAAAGCTAATTAATTTAAAATTACTTATTGTTATTAAGAAAATTATCAATTTTAACTAATAACTATAATAACTTTGATTTTTTTTAGGATGCCAGGGGTACAGCTAAATATCTCCCATTAATTAATAATGTGGCTACTCATTGGAATTCCAGTTATCTCGCTTAGTCACGTTTAATCTATTTGAAAGAATAGATCAAAATTCTACTTAATACTCTTTCAATCAGTACTGATTTGAAATCAAAAAAGGATGCTAAAAGATTAAAATTACAGATTACGAATGGGATCTTATTGCTGACTTAAAAGAAATTCTATCAACATTTACAGATGCAACAGAAGAACTAGGAGGGAATAAGTATATAATGAACAGCATACGTACACGAATGTTAATGGAAGTCATTGAAACAGTTAAATCCAATTCGCCAAATAATGAAAATTCTGTTGTTGATGAGCGAAAAGAGGATGTATTTGAAGTAATAGAAGAGCAAAATCTAACATTAAATGATGATATTAACAAGCCAGTTATCACATTTGGCCTACTTGATGAAGTAAAATTGAGATTGTATAATAATATGAAAAAATATTATCCAACACTTACCACTGAACCACTTATTCTTTCAGTACTTGATCCACGATTTAAAAGCCTAGATTTCACATCAAAAAATCAATAATCTAACACTAAGCAACATTTGAATAAACTGTTTGTGAATGAAAAAGAAAAATATCAAAGAGAAATCGGTGTATCTGATTTACCAAAACGATCCTAAGTGAAACCTATAAAGAGGAAGAAGTCTTTTATGGAATAACTTGCTAAAAATACTACAGTGACTCTTGATGAAATTGCTGAATACTATAAGCTTCCTGAAATTCCTTTGAGTTCAGATCCACTTGCATGATGGAGTGAAAAAAAAGATAGTTTTCCAATTTTGAGCCGTCTTGCTTGGAAGTATTTAGCAGTTTCTGCAACTTCAACTGCAAATGAGCGTCTCTTCTCTGACACTGGAAATTTATTAACAAATAAGAGAACTTGTATGAAACCACAATTGTTTAAAAGAATCATGTTTTTAAAACGAAATGCAAGGTCAATTTAGTTTCCTAATAGGTATTCGTTCTTGGAATGTTTTAAATATTTAGTTATAGCATACAATATAATATAATAATATAATACACGTTTTGAATATTATGGTATAATAAAATAATAAATAAATGGGTTTTAGTTATAAAAATACAAATTTCAACTTAAAATTAAAATATTTTTTAATGTTATGAATCTGTTAAAATGTCTGTTATCAAACCTTTATCTTAATGGTTAAACCAGATTGAATCCGATTAGAATCCAGATAGGAAATCCATTAATGGATGTCAACCCAGATTTGTATTTTCTTAATGGATGCACCCGATTTACCCTTTAACAATCTGGGTCAGAACACTAATGATAATAATATAGAAAATACCGAGCATCAACAAAATGAAAATGATATTGTTTCTTTACAACAAATATTAATTGATCAAATAACAGATCTTCATATTACTAAAGTTCGTGGTGCACCATGTAAAAGAAGAGTAAAAGGTTATATAGAGATGATAGCAAAAAAAATGCAATACGTAAAACTACAAAACATGATAATGTACAAGAGAGGGAGTATAAGAACATAACGAAAATATTTATTGTATAGAAATTTAGGGCATTATCAAAAAAAATGTCCAAGTAATAGGAAATAGTACTATAAATAATTAAGATTATTTGATAATTAATAGAAGTTTATTAAAGTGCGTATTTACTGATATTTAAATTAATGATCATACAGATTACTTTAAATGGGATGATCGTGTAATATTACAAAATTAGGGATGCAAGATAATGCACATTGTTAAGAAAATTTATATAAAGAACCATTATTCCATGGTAGGTGGAAGGTTTAGGAGGTTTAGAGAAAAAAATAAAGTGTTTTTTTTTGAATTTTCTTTACTAATAAAACTTTGTGAGTTTTTATCTGATTTTTATAATTAAATAGCCATTTAAAAGATAGTTAAATTTTACACATTTTTATTTATTTATATAGCATATTTAATTATATTTTGATTAAATAATAGACAAAAACATATTAAATTTTCATAAATTTTCATATCATTTGATATAATAAATTTACTTACCGGTTAAATTCACCTTCAGTTAATTATTTTTAAATTAACCCCTTGGTAAAATTTTACTCCTGATAAGCATTAAAATCGTCCTTTTTAAAAATATTATTTATAAAAGTTAAAAAAAAAAAGATAAGTTAAACTTAAAAAAAGATACCAATTTGCTCAAATATAAAATATAACTTAGTAAAATCAACACAATTTGCTAAAACTCATAATGATTATTAATTAATTTTCACTTAATTTTCTCTATCTAAAATTATAAATTTAACCTAATTTTGATTAGAATAAATGTATTTGTAACAATCTGTTACATATCTTATTTGTAACATCCTTTTTTTATTTTTTTTTAATAATAAATTTAGTATGTATTTTATAAAATAAAATTTTTATATGCAAAATTTAATTTGAAAAACTTTTACTTAATGTACTTAAAACAGTTTTATAGACAAAATTTTAAGTTATAAGCAGTTTCTTAAAATTTTTAAAAAATTCTTTTATCTGATTACATGACTGATCTTTTGTTTTTTGTTTATATTACACCTGATCTTAAATTTTAATTGGATAAAATTAGAAATTGTTACAAATAAGATTATAACAGGATGTTAAAATTAGATTTATCCTTTTGATTATATGTAATATCTAGAATCCTGTCAATATTAAATATTATTTTATGAGTCATATATAACTAATCTATTATTTCTATTCAAGTCTTTTTAAATTGAAGTTAAAAATCATAATGTATATGAAATAATATACCAAATAGAAAGAAGTAAAGTAATAAGAAACTACAAAAATTTTTAACATTAATATTAGAAGTAATCATACATTTTAGTAAGTTTAAATATTACAAATCTAGGTGTCACTCTTATGGTATTGTTAATAAAAATGTTTTTTTTTTTGTATATTTTTTTATTATAGAAGGTTAAGAAGTATTTAAATTATTTATAAAAATTAAATATAAGCTAGATAATAAACTTATAGAATAATTATCCTCAACAAAAAAAAGAAAATATGAAGAAGAATATAATGCAAAGAGAAGGTATTTGACAAATATGAAGTATAGAGAATTTACAGATTTTGACTTATATTTAGTTAACAAACTGGAAAAGAATAAAAAATAAGTAAAACAAATTATATGAATAACTGTAAATAAAAATAAGATACTGAGCAAATATGATATAGTGCTTGTATCTTTATTAATTTTACTAAAAACATAAAATGAAATATACTAGTAAATATATAGAAAAGTTTAATAAATCAGAAAGATGAGAATATGAAAATTAAGAAATTATAGCTTTTACAAATATCTGATTTGATATAGTAATTATTTTAGATATTATTTTTTAGGTTTTTATTATGTTATATACTAATTCTGTAATATTTATTTAACAGTATTTAAAATTAAAAAAGATAAAACTTAAAAAGCAACCTATTCCAGTACTTATAAATATCAGTTTGCATATTATAAAAATAGTTTGAATATATCAAATATATTTAGTTTTGCTATTTATTATAAAAAGGATTGTTTTATACATACAGTATATTATAAATATTAAGTAAAATTTAATTAGTAAAGTTTATCTTAATAAAGTTCATACTAAAAATCTGTATTTATTATACTAAAACTACATAAAAGGGCAGATTAGAGTTCCGAACAGGTCAGCTAAATTCAGGTAACCTGACTTGATCTGACCTGAAAAAAATTTCAGGTCAGGTTTATCAATTAACCTGACCTGACCTGACCCATTCAGAACTCTAGGGCAGATTGTATATAATTATTTATACAAGTTGATAAATCCATATTGTTTATTTACAAAGTTTACTTTTTGTAAAAAAAATAAAAAAAAATGAAATTAGCCTAGTATTATTCAAAGTATATTATTAAAGAAGAAAATTAAATAAAAAATTTTTTCAACGTTGATAATAAATAGAACCAGAAAAAATCCTGAAAACTCTATAGATAAGTTATTTTTAAAATGAGTAAAGCTATCAAAAAATATTTTGTAAATCATTACTAAAAATAGTTAAATTATATATATAAAAGAAAAGTAATACAAATTTTATTATGAATTTTGATTATTTAGCCAATCAGATTTTAGGTAAACTCTTATAAAAATTTCAATTTTTAAATCAACTTTTATATATAGTTTCTGGAATCCTAACCTTAAATTATGATTCATATTTATAATAAAAATTTTACTTCAAACTTTAATAATAAAAAAAATCAGCATATTGTATTATATATATTGTATAATAAATTTATACATAATAAATAAAGTTTTTTTCTGTTATTTTCTTTCAATTATCAATCAACATGCTATTTATTACAGTAGAACTGGTTAAACATGCTTAAATCTTAAGCATAAATTAAAGTTCTGAAACACTTTCAGATATTCTTCTATATATGCGGAAAAAGAAAAGTGAATACCATCAGACTCATCTTAACCTTTATTACAATTATTACATGATTTCATTTGAATTACAAAGGAAATTTTGATGACTACAGTTAGACCTCTATATACCAATACAATATATACCGATATTTGCTTATACTAATGATTTTTAATTTTCCCATTTTTCAACTAATAAAAAACTTCAGTATACCAATTTTTTATACTATATGATTTCATAATATAACATTATTCGGTACTATTTCTTTGTCCCTCATATAGTAACATATATGTAGATTTGGTTTATATACCGATATATTAACTATTTAAGGTTAAATTGTATAAATGAAGTTACACAATTTTTCCTTTTCTCAATGTCAGAAAAAGAAAGCCGTTCAAACTCTTTTATAGCTACGAAAAAGAGTTATGTTAACAAAAGCACAAAATTATCAACTTTATTTAGACTATCAGAAAAAACTATGACTTACCCAAGAACAACTTACTATTCAATATGGCATTAAGCAGAATACAGTTTCTGATATTTTAAAGAATAAATATAAGTGGTTACTTCTAGATTTAGACTTTAAGGAAAATAAGAAACAAAGAGAAAGACCTGTGCAATTTCCAGAAGTAGAGGAAGCTATGACACTATGGGTTATAAACGCGCTTGAAGCAGATTTTGTTATTAATACTGATATTTTATGTGAAAAAGCAGAATTTTTTGCTAGAAGTTTTGAAGTTAATAATTTTAAAGTTTCTAATGGTTGGATTTCTAATTTTAAAAAATGTTATAATATGAAAGATTATATTAAGTGAGGCGAAGCAGCAAGTGCTCCACTTGAAATTTTAGATGAAGAAAGACAAAAGTTGCATGAAATAATTAAGGATTATGATTTAAATAATGTTTTTAATTGTGATAAGACAGGTGAATACTGAATTTTTCAGATTTTATATGCACTTATTTGTGTTAATATTTTTTTTATTATTTTAGGTTTATATTGGAATATTGAACCTTCAAAAACTCTAGCAAGAGGTCTACTTTCTGGAAAAAAGAGATCAAAAAAAAGAGTTACAATTCTTCTTACATGTAATGCAACTGGAACAGAGAAATTAACGCCATTTTTTATTCATACCTCTAAAAATCCACAAGCACTAAAAGGTAAAAAAAAAAGATGATTTACCTATTAATTATTATTGGAATAAAACAGCGTGGATGCAGGTCTCTATTTGGAATGATTATCTCAAAAAGTTAGATGCAAAAATGTGATTGCAAAATCGCAAAATTCTATTACTGGTTGATAATGCTCCTGTGCATATTACAAGTGAAAATACTCAATTAACAAATGTAACTTTACATTTTTTACCACCAAATGCTACTTCCTTTAAGGTTAGCATTTTTTTTTCTTTCATTATTTTTTAATGTTTTAACACTCACTTAGTAATTTTAGGCAAAGTATTGAAAACTCCTTGTAAAAAATAGAGTTGAAGTGTATGAAATCTCTCAGCAATTGAATAAAGGAGCCAATTCTTTAAATATTCATGATGCAATTGTTTTTTGTACAAATGCTTGGAATGCAGTAACACAAGAAACAATTCATAATTGCTGGAAGCATACAGGGATACTTCCGTTAGTAATCAAGAGGAAGTGGATGAAAGTATTAATCAATTAGGAGAAGATAATCAAGCGGAACGAGAAGAAATACAATTTCTAATTGATCAACTCCCATTTGATGATCATATGGACGCAGATGAGTTTATTCATGTTGATGGTAACGAAGGGCTAACTGATGAAGAAATTATAACTTTAGTAAATTCAGATAAAAATGAACTAGAAGTTGAATCTGATGAAGAAATTCCAACAGTAATTTCAAAAGTTCAAGCCTTAACCGATTTGGATGATCTTGTTACGTTTTTAAATATTCATCATTAAATAATTCTATTAATCAAAGTGAATTAAATACATTACAAAAATTAAGACATGAAGTATTAAGATCACTTATCGCCGATTTAAAGCAGACTACATTAGATAGTTATTTTACTTTTAATTCCTAATGTAATTATATAATTGATACAATTTTAATTCTAATCCCTAATGCAACATAATTGATATAATTGATACAATTTCGTTAATAAATTTTTTGAATTTTATAAATGTAGAATAAAGTCACATGTTTATATATACTAAAATATTTTGTACCGATACTAATCACGTTACTTATAATAATATCGGTCTGACTGTATTGTCTGGAGCGAAGCGGAGGACAATGTGTTTCTACGTACTATAGAAATATGTGATCACAGTGTTTGAATAAAAATTCCGGACTCAAAATGGGTAGTATAATGGGATTTATTAAGAAAGCAGTACCTGATTAGTGATTATACGTTGTTTTAAAATTATAATTCACATGGCGGATTTTAATAACTTACTCCTTCTATCACCAAGTTCATCTCGCACAAACATTTCATTTATATTAAACTTTTTTGTGAGACGGAACTGCTTTGCAATATATGATAAATGACATTTCTTCAAGGGAGAGATCTAATGTGAGTCCCCTATACTGCACGCTTCATCTTTGCTATCTAACTAGAAATATACTAAATGGACCTACTCCACATAACTTTCTCCATTTCTGTTTAGCCGAGTTCCACCGAGAAATGTTTGATCAGACACGTGAGCGTTACACGATTTTAAATAACAGATATGCGGTTAATCATGATTGTTAAATTAAATCACGGGAATAATTATGCAAGCAATTATTAAAGCGCATCTTCAACATGCGCGTGCATTAAATTTCCAAGACTTCTTGCGTAGAGATAAAACTTTGATAGAAAAGGTAGAAAAATATGAAAAGAAAAAATGCAAAATTTTTTATTACATCAGAATTTTTAAAAAAAATTAATACAAAGAGAGAGAGATGAGTTACAAAATAGAGAGAAAAATATATATATATAAAAGAAATTCTTGTAAGAAAATCACACACAACACCATGGCTAAAAACTTTAAAATTTTAATCTTACATTCTCTTTGATTCTTGAATATAATTTCATCTTCTCCCTCATTCACCCAATTCAACGTAAAGGTAAAAGTTAGGATCTTTTTTATGTTTTTTACATTCTAAAGGTTCAAAAACACCGAAATGTTTTTTAAATTTTCTAGGTAATTGAAAAGTCATAAATTGATTATCACAAGTTCTATAACCGATACTATTAAATAAAATTTTTCTCGTAGCAGAAGGAGGAGTAGGAGGTAAAGGCAAAGGTAAAATTTGGACTTGTTTACTTCTTTCAATAAACTCTTGATTAATTTTTAAATCATGATCGGATTGTTTATTACAATCATCACAATGTAAATAACCAGAAGTAAAATCTACGTTGGCCAATTTAGCTAAAGAATCCGTATAAGCATTATATTTTTTAGTTAAAATATTATGAGAGTATAAAGAAAGTTGAGAAAATATATCTTTTCTTTTGTATTCAGGAAATTTATCTAAAACTAATTTTGAAGATTCTTTATAAAGAGATTTAAAATGATATCTATCAGCTAAAATTAATGAATATAAAGGATTTTTACGAAATTCTCTTTCAAGAAATGTTTTCGCACTTAATAAAACACTATCAACAATATATTTTTCTGAAAATCTTAAAAATTCTTCTATATTATCCCAATCTATCAAAATAAATGTATTTGGATAAATATATGATAATAAATTTTCAAATGTTTTCTTTGACTCCCCTTCTAATACTACTACTGGTATATTATCACTATCATTTTGAGTTGAATAATTTGGAGTAGCGCATGTGAACATATCATAAAACATTTTTGATGCCAATCCGATTAAATTTTTGTGCACACGAAATTTTGTGTCTTCTACTACAAATAAAACATCACCATCTATATGATAATGTATGTGATTATTTTGTTGAGACATAATATCGAAGATAATATATAAATATCTATATTTTATATATTTATATGTATATAAAAAAAGAAAGTTTTATTTTTGTTAAGAAAAAGGAATTTTAAAGTTATTTATATACCAATTTTCCTTTTATTTCCTAGATTTGGAACAATACACAAATAAATGTGAAAATAATACTTTTTGTAATATTATTGGTTGTGTACAAGGGATTGCATTTATGATTTTGGCCAAATTAATCTAGTTCGGAATGATATAACTGATCGTCAAGATTTACATCATTATATTGAGAAGACAATTCCTAAAGTCGGTACTAATTAATTGCCGTTATTCGATATAATTGACTCGATATATATACTAAACAAAATATTTAATAAACGTATAATTTCCTAATTTAAATATTTTTATTCTGATTGGTAAAATATAAATTATTGAAATCTTTGCCTAGAGGAATTTATTATGTCCGTCATCCTGAATGAAGTGGACCGAAAAAATTTTCCGGAACGGAATTATACTCCCGATGTATGATCTAATCTCTAAATATAGTTTACTAAAAATAGGGTGAAATTAAACATTGTTCATATCAAAGTTTTTCAAAGTATTAAAAATAATATAACCACTTTAAGTTAAAATTTTAACTCTTAATTTCTTTAAAGTTTAAATTGATGATAAAAAAAAATAAAATAAAAGCTGCGCTACTGCGATAATTTTTTAATGTCCAGTCTATTTTTAGCAAATTATAACTATTTTTAGCACATTCTTCCTTTTTTATCGTTATTATTTTTCTGGTAAAAAAGAATTTCATAATCATAATTCGTAGCAAATGTTAAAAAAGGTATTTGTTTCATTGAGTTTCATGTCATGGAAAATGTTCATTGTGTTCTTTATCTCAATGAAACGCCAAAATAGTTGGGATCAATAACGTATTATGATCAAAATAATTCAAACAATGGATCAAAATTAACCAATCAGAATTAACCAATCTGATATAAACGTGCATCTCAGTTTATTATAATCATTAACTTGGAATTTGGCAATTTAATTGTTTCTATTATTGCTAATTTTAATAAATTGATATTTATATATACAATCATGTATTATTGTTAATATGTAAACAATCTAATTACAACATTTTAATATTATTAATAGTGGATAAAATACCGTGTCACCTCTATGAGGTGACCGTCCAATCAATAACTACTATTTATTATTATTATTAATTATTTTAATAGAAGTGCGGCATTTACCGTCTGCCGTCTAATTCAATAAAAATATAATAATCAGGTTCGTCTTTAATATTATCACAATCCAATGGTTCAAAATTTTCAAAAAACATCTTAAACTTTTGCGGTAAATGAAACTGAATATTAATATATCCACAATTATTCTCTTTTATCAAACTAGAAAGTAATTTATAAGTAATAGAAGGAGGTGGATTAGGCAAGACTTGTAAATGTCTAATAACTTGGCTTAACTTTAGTTTAAAATCCTTTAGATGCCTTGTTACATGATTATTAATATGATTAAATCTTGGTACAAAAGTTTCAGCATCAATTCTACCCAAAGAATTCGTATATTCCATATGTTTTTCAAATAAAGCAGCACGAGAATCACTTGAAAGATATTTGAACCCCGATAATCTTTGATATGCAGGTAATTGGTCTAATACTAATTTAGAAGATTCTTTGTATAAATCTTTGAATTCATACTGTTCTGATAATACTAAAGTTAATAAAGGATTTTCTCTGAAGTATTGTTGTAAAAATACTTTTGATGCTTCCATAACTGAATCCATCATGTATTTATCTGATAATTTAAGAAATCCCTCTACGTTTTGCCATGTTATTGGTTGATAATTTCCTGGATAAATATATGATAAAACTTCTTGAAATTTTACTGAGGATTCATCATCTAATGATATTTCTGGTATTTTTCTTTCTGTTGAACTTTCTTCTTTGGACGTTGTTATTGCTTTCGCACATTTGAACATATCTTGAAATACTTTTGAACACAGCGATAAAATATTTTTATGCAAGCAAAACGTAATTCCTTTAACTGTTATCAAGATATCCCCATCCGAATAATAATGTAATGAACTTTTTTGATTTATCATTGTTCGTAGTATTTTAGGAAAAGATATCCTTTTAGTAAGTTTTAATTATTTTGTTTTTTAAAAAGACTTGAGTAAGTTTTCTTGTTAATTAAAAAACGTTGACTTTATAAGTTGTTTATATATCAGTATTTATCATCACTCATGACGTATCGAGAAAACACGTGATATTTCGTGTTTCAAAATATCACGTGTATTTGATTTTGATAGCGGAGTTATCAAAGTTATATATGTGTTAAGGATGACTGTAAATATACAGTTAATGAGTCATTAAGAGTACCATATTTTTCCAATATTAATCACCCTCCGAAATTAAAATACAGATTCATTTTTTGCATTATATTATCTATTATAAACTATTCATCAACTATCTATTTTAATGCTTTTTTTTGCATTATATTATATTATAAATTTAATAGCAATTGTCACTACTGGTAATTCTTTAGTTATGATATTTATTTAATGAT
Organism: Oehlia diaphana; assembly: GCA_003833135.1. Classification (NCBI taxonomy): domain Eukaryota; kingdom Fungi; phylum Glomeromycota; class Glomeromycetes; order Glomerales; family Glomeraceae; genus Oehlia; species Oehlia diaphana. Next base: position 45,327 of record QZLH01000759.1, on the reverse strand, counting down.
TTATTACATATAGTTTGTAAAAATTATTTTTTAATTGCTTATTTAAAAATTGAAAGATTTGGAATTTCAACTTTCAAATATACTTCCAAGTTTTAACTTCCTAATAATTTATATTATACCACTAAAGAAGTGAAATATTCACAAAGAATAAGGTATTTGCTCATTGAAGTTTCATATTCAAATATACATTAGTTAAAAAAAAATTTCAAATAAATAGACAAAATAATTCTATCTATTAATTTTAATAAATTTTTAGCAAATTTCAGTTGAAGTTTTTATTAAAATTATATGTCTAAAGATAAGAAAATTTTATTCAATTTATAGTATATATTATATTAACAAAATTAAAAATATAAAAAATATAATGACCACTTTAATACTTTTTAATATCAAATCTTTTGCTTAAAAATAAGATTTATTAATTATTAAAAAAAAAAAGAAAAAATATATTATAGTAAGTATAATAATTTAATACTAAATATAAGTATATATTTAAATTAGTTAATTTATTAAATAATTGCAATAGTCCAAGAAAAGATTTCATTTGAATTTATTTAGTATTTTTAATAAAAGTTATAGTAAATGTAAAATAAAATCTTATATAAAAATATTTTAAAATTAAACTAATTAACCAATAGAATTGTAATAAAAATAAGGTAAATTTATATATAAATATTTAATTTTTAGTTTAATATTTTTTCCTTTTCTTTATTTTTAAAAATTTCAAAGGTATAGTAATTTAAATATATATGTTCATTAATTTATATACATTTAAAGTATTTCTTCTCTTTTCTAAAATTAAATAGTACTAAATATTTCAAAAATTTCTGAAATTTTTAATAGAATTTTTCTAAATATTACCAAAAGTAATGATTACTAGTAACTGAAATTATAGTAATCAACCAGGATTAAAAAAATATAGTACTAGTAAAAATTGATAATTCTGGCTAATAATAATAATCACTTTCAGCAATTTGAAGTAAAAAACTTTTTAATAAAACTTATATTTTATATTTATTTAAATTATTTCTCTCTTTTTTTTAAATTTTGAAATAAAAAAATGTTAAATTTAAAATAATTTAATATAATTTTATTATAATATAAAAATTTTTTTTTTATTACAGCATATTTATAAGTTTATTAAAACAATTTATATAATATATACAAAATACATAAAATATAAAATTATAAAACTATTCTAATATAATTAATTCATAAACCATTCATTATACTAATAAAGTATTATAAAATTTAGTAAAATTTTAAAGTTAAATTTATTCTTATTAAAAAAAATTATAATAATTATTCTTTAGTAAATAGTAATGCAAGCAAATTTACCTGCAATTTTTAAAATAAATTATATCTAAATATAACTTTATCAATATGATTTGAATTATCCTATAATTTTGTGATATTATTGATCTACATTCTTAGCATCAATTGTATAAGTTAATCACCAAATTAAATACAAATTAATTTTAAAAAATAATATCAGAATTTTTATATAATAAATTAATTTCTTTTACTATAGTATTTTGCTTCATTACAAAGCATTTTAATTGAATTCCACTTACTTATAAGATAGGTTACCTTTAGGCTTAAAGTAAAAATTATATATAAAATTCTTTGCAGATCCTATTATAAAAGAAAATTTTATATTATATTGTTATGATTTTTTTCCTTTTTAGCTAATTAATTAATAGAATTAAGAAAAAAGTAAAATAAAAATTATTAGTAAAGAGCCAATTTTCTATGATGACTTTTATTATAAGTAAGCAGGATCCTATTTTAATATACTTATTTATTTTTATTATAAAATCTCAAACCCTAATAAACAAAATAGAAATAATAAAATTTAACTTTATACATTTTTTTAAAGTTCACAAAAAAATTTTTTTTTTAGGATTTTATGTAAAGTCAAATTACTACTTCTAAATATTAAAATTTACAATAATAAAAGTTGTTCTCTATAGTAAAATCTACATATTTTATTAAGTTTTACTATAATTATAATCAAATTCTAATAAGATTATCAAAGTTGAATGCAAAATTTTTCAAAATTTTTTGTCATTTAAAAAATACAAATATACAACTTTGACCAATAATAAATCTACAATCTTATAATATTAAATTAACAAATAATAATTATTGTTACATAATTATAATTTAAGTTTTTTGCAAAAAAAAATTTTATTAGAACAACTTTATTTTTCATAAAATTAAATAAGAACTGAATTTTTGGTAAAATTGCAGGCAAATTTGTTTGCAAAATCTTATTGTTTAAGGAATAAAAATTATTAGATTTAAAATTTCAATATTTTTTAATATTATTATTGTATTAAATTTTTAGTTTTAATTAGTTTAATTTTTATAGTAATACTTTTTATATTATTAATTTAAAATAATTTTTTAAGTTTAATAATAAAAAATATAAAATTAATAATAAAAACTATATTAATAAAGATTACAATCAGCTTTTGATATAATGAACCCTATAATAAGAAATGATTGACATATTTATTAAGAGAAAATTACCAAAAAAAGAAAATGCATTTTACATATCTGCATAAAAATAATTTTTTTCTATTTAGAATAAATACTAATGAATTGAAATTTAAACTCTTATCTATTTTTAATAATATAAATTTATTATTAGTTCTTTTTAAAATTTTAAGAAAAACATTTATAATAATTCTTTTTATAAGATTTTTCTTATATCTAAATTTATTTATATAAAATCAAATTATTTAATAAAATAAAACTAAAATAAATAATATAAAAGATATAAAAAAACGTAATTTATTAAAAAATATAGCATATTATTAATGCAAGTAAAAATATATCTATATAATATATTTAAATTAAAATTGGAAATTTTTTGTTATAATTATTATCAAAAAAATTTGTATTAAACTTTTAATTTGTCTTTTTTTGCTTTTTTACTATTACCTTTATGAATTTTATAATACTTTATCAATAAATATATAAATTTATTATTTATTTTATTATATAAGTATTTTAATATTTAAGTAAAATTTACAATAAGTAATAAAAATGTAAGTAATAAAGTAAGGAAAAGAATTAATTTATATATAATATATATATTATTAATATATTATTCATCTTTTAATACTTATAAATTTTTACAAATAAAATATACAAAATTTTATTATACCAATAATTTAAATAAAAAAATGTAAAAAAGTACTAATAATAGAACTTCAGACATCTAATTAATAATTTATATATTTTACTAACATAAAATAATAATTTAAATAAGTTATAAAAAAGCCATGATTTTTAGCTAATTTATAGTATAAATTTTTAATTCATTTAAAGTAAAAACTACAACTTCTAATTTATAATAATAAACTTTTTATTTTACACTTAAATAAGTGCAAACTATAACTTTTAGTTTGCAATTATGAATTTTTTATTTAATACCTTTTTTACTATATATATTTATATTTATTATAAATTATTTTTTGTAAGTACTACAAATTCTGCATTCTTTTATTAAAAATTAGATTATAATAAATGATAATATAAATTTTAAGTTTAATTAAATAAAATTCTAGTCTAAAAATTTTAAAAAAACTCAAGTAACATTTTTTTAATTAAATATAAATTAGTGCAGGCTAATAGTAAGAAAAAGCTAATATTTAAGCTATTAGAATAATAGAATCAGATATAAAGATAAGAATTTACAGGTTAAGATAGAAAAGATTTTCAAATATATTATATAGTTGTTAGATTCTCAAAGTATAAAAAATAAATAAAGTGAAATCATTAAATAATATTAGTAATATTATAAAGAGATAACTGTATAGTTTCATGATTTTATAATATTATATTTACTTGTGCTTTATTATATAATATTTTTTATAAAGATTTATGCCAATTATCCAATTTAAATTAATTGCAATTATAATTATTATATAAATAATTATATAATCAAGTTCAATAAAATATTATCCTTTGAATATCTGGATTGAAATGCCAAATTAACTGGTTTACTAAGCATTTTGATAGATAAGATTCATTCCAATTTATAGAAAGAAACTGAATATGAACTATAACAATTATCATATAGGCCAATTTTCAGAATTAATAAAATTAGAATATTTTACAAAATTTTACATTACTTCAACTCAAAATATAAAATTACATTTCATAAATTAAACCATATATATTATAAGGTTATGTGATATGAATTTAATTTATCTATAGCGATAAAATTATTTTATTCTTTTACAAACTTTCTGTCATCAGTTTTTCCATCAGTTTTTAAGTTAGATAAACTGAATAGTTTTGAAAGTATATATAGTAGTTTTTCTATTTCATATATAAGCAGTAGCTCTCTTTTTTATTATTTGAAAGTTTTTTTAACATTTTGTGAAAAAAAAATATATTATTTAATAGAAATATTTAAGAAATCATAATTAATAGTTTAAGTGTAATTAATTAAAGACGATTTCTATTTGTACACTATGTGTTTGAACATAATTTTCAAAAAAGTAAATTTTTATGCTGATCATTTAATGTAAAATTTAATGAAAAAAAAGTAAAAAAAAAATTGTTAAATAACTCAAAAATAACATTCAAAACCATCTATAACATACTAAGTAAACTTGCAGAACAGATCAAAATACACCTAATATACATTTTTTTTTAAAGATTTATTTATTAGATTTTTTTTTACAAAATTTTTTTATTGAATTACGTGATATGTGTTTCAAACACTAGTGTACATTAAGAAATTTTCTTAATTAAATTGTAACAGATTAAATTATAAATTAATAAATTATTTAATTAAAATTTATTTGTATTTATTTTTAGATAATTTATTATTTTTTAATTTTTTTTTTTATTAAATTATAATGAATTTTCTTTTTTTTTCTAAATAAACTAACTATAATATTTTCCTTTATTTTTTAAGATATATTTATTATTTTTAGGTTGAAAAGCAAATATTATAATAGAAATTTTGAAAGAATTATTATTTTTAGTATGATATTTGATTTTTTTTTTTTGAAAATAGTTTAATCTTTAACAAACATTGCACTCAACTAATTAAATATCATGTGACCTAAATCCTTAATTTTACCAATTGACAAATATATCAAAAACTGTAATAATATCAGTAAAACCTCAAGTTTCTGATTTCAAGCTTATCACTTTTAAAACCACTCTTATTCAGAATTAATTATCAAATCTATATTAGAGCATTTCACATACTTAAGATTCTAAAATAATTTTAGAGAGATTGATAATTATAATTTTGTATTTGCTTAACTATAGAATTAAATATGAAAATTATAGATTACATGGCAAATGATACAAAATAATGAAAATGGAATAGAATATTATTTTATCTGCAATAGTTTAAGTAATAAATTCAAGTTCACGATTATAGCATAGGCCAGTCATGTGATATCAATTAGATTGTTTACTATGTCACATCACTGCATTAAATGGATATGTGTAAGTTATAATTATCTTATAAACAGTCTATTACTCTATTATCATTTTTTTATATCACTATTTTTATAATAAATAATTGTCCAATCTGCATTCTGATATATCTTTATTTTCTTAAATAAATGTAACTAGAACTGTTTAGCTGAAAAAAAGATAATTACATAAAATACCTTATAACAATCATTGATAATGATGAATAAGGTGATAAGAAGAATAGTGTATAATTGACAATTGTTACTTAATAGATGAGTAAATATTTTTTTACTGAGATTATAAATGGAAAAATTAGTATGACAGAAATTAAGCCATAAAACTGGTAGATATCTTATCTGATACTAAAGGTTACTTGCAATAATGAATTGGATATATTAGTTAAAGAATATTATTATTGATTTTAAATCCTTTATACTAGAGTTCTCAAGAAAATATTAATAGTAAAATTAATAGTAAAAATTTCACTAAATTATCAAAACAAAGTCAAAAAATACAGATGCGTAATTTTTTTAGTTAGAAGTTATAACATAATAATTGTTTAATAAAAACTTTCTTTTTATATTTAATTTAATAGCAATTTTCAATTTAATATGCTTATTTAGAAAAAACAGCTACCTCTTCAAAAAAGGTTAGTATAATAATAAAGTTTAAAATTTTATGCAAGCATTTTTTTTTAATGATTACTTTTGATATCTATAGAGCATTAATACTATAATATAATGTATCATATGAACTAAATTAATTTGTGAGCTGCTTAAATTTTCCAAATTGAGCTGAACTAATTGAAGCTATACTTAAATTAACTTAATGCTAGATAAGTTAGCTCAAAAAAACTCAAGCCAATAATAGATTTAACTTAAAAAGCTTGAACTGGTAATTAAGATTGCTTGCTGAAACTAGAGGGTTTCAGCAGAATGGCATACGTGAAACTGCCGAAACTAGTTTTGTGAAATCATCAAGAAATGCTGAAACTGTAAAACCTATCAAAATCGCGAAACTGCTGTAACTTGCCGAAACTGTTTCAGCATTTCAGCAATACTTTCTATATGATTTAATTAGAGTTTCAGCATTTAAACAATTTATAAGAATAAAGACAATATGATTTTTTGTATGTAAATATTTATTTTATAATATTTAATATTAAACTAATAAAATATACGATTAAAAATATAATAAAAATTAAATTTTAATATCTTTATCTTCTATGTGCATGGGACCTGCTTCTACCTCTTCTTCTATCTCTACTTCTATCCCGTCTTCTATCTTTACTTCTATTCCGTCTTTTATCTCTACTTCTGTCTCATCTTCTATCTCTACTTCCTCTACTTCTTGATCAAGACCTAGATCACGACCTCCTTCTTTCCTTTCACAATCTATATTCATATCAACATTGATCATGCGCAGCATGCCGCCATCGATACTCTCGTCTAAACAGATCTAAAATCCAATAAAAATATTAATAAATTGCATATGTGCTGATTTTTGGAATTAGCTAAATTAAGATTTTTATAAAAATTTAATATTTTAGTAAGATTAACATTACACAAATCT
>QZLH01000759.1:16941-31935 GCA_003833135.1 Oehlia diaphana | reverse complement strand
AAAGTAAAAGAAACTTTAGTTCAGTGTTAAAGGAGATGACGGAATTGGGTTTATTAAATGCATGTTACGCATTTTCCTTTAATAAATATAAGTCCCTTAAAAAAACTGCAAAAATGTGTAATATCATAATATTAATATGGGAGTTAGAAATGAAAATTCTAACACTAGATAAAGCTTAAATGAACTAAGACAACGGTAAAATATTGAAGTCTAATCTTTTATCTGTAGATTATTTGATCATCTAAAGTATATTATTAATTGGTGTAACTTGGCATAACTATATGCAAATCTTATGATCAATTATGCCGAAACTACAGAGAAACCTATTATAGAGGTTTCAGCATGTTTCGGCAGTTCACAATTTTGACAGATTTCGCAGTTTCAGCATTTCAGCATTTCAGCACTATATAAGAGGTTTCACCTTTCAGCATTAGGCCAAACAGATTTCGGCAAGCAACCTTACTGGTAATAGCACAGTTTGTTTACAAAGTAATAAAATAAGTTACTACTTACTGTAATTTTGTATCGGTCATATGGCTTGCCAATATTAATCTGATAATAATCAACTTTTTATATAAAAAAAATATTTTTTTTTATTGATTTTTTTTTTAAATAGACCTTTTTTTTAAATAATAATTTATTTATTATTATTAAAAAAAAATGACGGAAATGTAAGTTAAGGGGAGAGTACTTGATTTTTTTTATTTTAGAAACATTACTAACATTCTCTTTCTTTTTTTTAAGAACATTTTAAAAAATCAAAATTTTTATATAAATTTTACCCAAAATTCTATTGACTAACTGATCAATAAAGGAAAAAATTCATAATAAAATTGGTGTCATATTCTTTTTATATATTTAATTTAACTAAATATAATAAGATCTTTAAAAAAATTTTTTATAGCTTTATTAATTTTAACGGTAACTTATTTATAGAATTTCTGGAGTCCTGACATTTTTTTAGAAGTAAATTCTATCAAAATAAAGCAAGAATAACCTTTCTTAAAGTTATGCAGTATAAAGTGTAATGAATAAATAGTATGATTATGAAATTGTATTATGAAACTTTACTAATGCATTTTTTTTATTTTTCAGATTTTCAGCTAGTAAAATAATTAATCTTAACTCTCTCATAAGGATTTTTTGAATATAAAATTAGAGCACCTTCACCTTCCTTATAATTAGTAAGAATTACTGCATATGGATTGGTATAGTTTGAAGAGTACATAGTTATATAATAGTATTTGAATATTAATACCAATTTTAATTTTTTAGGTTTTTAGTTATGGAATATGCAGTAGGTGTTGTTTGGTAAGTGTATGGCTGTAAAATAATATTATAAAATATTATTGATGTCATTTTTCTCTTTTTAGGTAAAGTTCTATCATGATATTAGTCAAAGTAATTTATTAATATTTGTTATTAGCACTTATTAAATATAAGGTAAGTTAGTAAAATGCATTTAAGTTAGTGTTCCGCACGAATTGATTCATAATACAGTGTGACCCTGATTGCTCCCGAGTAATAAAAATGTATTTTGCGAATAACTTTTGATCTAGCGGTCCGATTTCGACGATCATTTTTTTATTTTGATCAGGGCAACGAGACCTATCGATTAAAAAAATGATCATCGAATTTGGATCACTAGATCCTGAGATAATAATTTTTGGAAGTCGAATCAAGTCTGAATCAAGTCCGAATCGAATCAAATTTCAAAGGAGAAATTTGATTCATGCGGAACACTAATTTAAGTATTTATTTAAAATACTAATAAAATGCTTAAAAATTAAATGGTTAATAAATATTAAAATTTAGTACTTAATTAATATATTAAGCATTTATTGCTTAATAAATATAAAATTTTAATACTTATTAAATATTGCTATTCAGTAAACATAAGGTTTCAGTTGGTCTAACATCATGATGTCAAGTTTAGCTCGAGCTGTCACATGCAGAGCTTTAAATGCAATCCTATAATAAGAATTTGTTTATACAAATTTTTTAAAATTTTTCTCATATAAATAAGTTAATACTACTGGCAGAAATATATACAATATATATTATTAATACTATTTAAAAAAAAATTGTTAAGAATTAATCAAAATATTTGAAATCATATATAGATATATTTTTTGATATTTGATTATTGTATTTCTTAAATTACTAAGATAATTTTAATTAATACAGAGAATTGTGTTAAACAATAAAAGATATCTATGTACATTATTCAATACATCTTTCTTACATCTATTTTTTTCTAAAGAATCAGATAGGATAATTGATTGATAATACTATATATTAGTGTTAGTCATTTTTATTTTAGTGGACGTTTAAATGCAGTATTAATGTTATATTTACTTTTTTCATAGGGCAAATAAGTTGTTATTCATAAGCACATTTAGAAAAATAAATATTGATAATGAAGGTGAAGAACATAAATCTGACTTCACAATCACAGTTAATAAAAGAAGTGGTAAATTTGAAGTTATATTTGGCCTATTTAAATTGCTTTACAAAAGTAGTTCTTATTTTGCAAATGTTGATTTAGTGAATTAGGAATGTTAATGAAAGACTTACTAGATAATATGTATAAAAGAAATGTCTTTAATTAGACATAACTGTATTGGGAATTTATGTATTTACTATGTAATTTTTCAGATATATATTTTTCTGAATGCTTTTATCTAATCAGTTTGGCATTCTATTAGTATGTTATAATGTTCATATATATATGCTATAAATTTTTCATATGATACTATATACAAAATGTATTTGATAAGAGAATTTAAAATATCAAAAAGTAATATTAACTTGTGTTTGGTTGAAAATGCATTACATAAAGTAGAAAATTTGAAAGTAAGTTTGATAGTTTTTTTGTATTATTGTTATTAATAAATTATTAATTTCATGGTTTAAAATCAGATACTATAAATAGCTCTTTAAATAGAAAATTTGTTATATACTATACATAGACTAAGGTAAAGTTCTGAATCTTTGTATTAATTTTATTTTGCACTTTTTTATCTGTATAATGGGATGCAGCAAACATCTCAAATTTATATTTATTTTTTAACTATATTAATAAACCATTTTCTTGGTAAAATTTTTAGACCATTTATATACATATAAAAATGATATAAAATATTAATGTGAAATTAACTTTAGATATTGCTAAGTATGTTAAAGAAGGTGAATGTTTTTTCAAAAAATATGTCCATTTAATGCTTAGTTTGGAAATGTGCTAAAGATCATTTATGGTCTAACAATAGAAAAATATGGTGCTTATGATGCAATACACTAGTCTGAAAATATATTATAACAGACCAAAAATATTCCAATTTCAAGATATATTACACAAAACCAATATGTATTTCAGTCTAAAATACAGTAAATCACAAAAATATTATTGATTTAATAAAACAAAAGCAGAATGGTAAATATCTTTTAACAGAATATGTTAATTCAACTACTCTAATTACAATCCTTTATCAATAGAAAATATAAGAAAATGATATTCACAATATGCTGATAATTTTCTTTGTATTATAATATTTAGATAGATTTTGAGAAAAGTATGAATTTTAATCTTTCAAAATTAAGAATGATAGGATTTTAAATATATAGGAAATAAGTTATAATTTGACTTCACTAATAGGAAAAACAAATTTGGCCAAATTTAATCAGTACTATTTTGCAATTATTTTATCATCCATCCAGTAGCCAATCTTTTTTGAAAATTATAGCTATTAATAAGTTTTATAAAAAAAAATTTATTCAAATCTAAAAATTATTAATTTTTAGCATAGATCAGTTATAACCTGTATATATTGACAATCCACTAAATATTTTAATTTTTAAAATTTTATGTAATTCTGGCTGAAATTATAATTTTTGGCCAGAATTAGTAGTAATAATCACCTGTAATAATAATTATTACTAGTAAATTTTAGCAATTTATTAACTCTATTCTTTATATTAAAAAGTTAATTCGGTGAACCATAAAATTTGACTATTAAAAGGCGGTGATAAGTTCATATATATTTTTATCAATAATTTAGAATCTGCGATTCTGGAGAAAAAATATGGGATAACTCACCTTCTATTGGTCATGGAGACATAAAATTATTACCATTAGATGCGTCTCGATGAGACAAATCTGATGAACCAAATTTTATTTTCCTACGACCACTAGATAATGAGTTATCTTTAAATTTTTTAAAATACGAAAATTTTTTTTTTCAAATTCAAATTTTCAGCTCTTATGAAAGTGTCTTTTGGCGCTTAAAATTTTTACCAGTCTTTTATTATTAAGATAGCCAAATGTCATATTTTATGCCTATAAATATTGGTTTTCATATTATATTTTAGTAATTTGTACCTTGCATTGCCGGAACTGTAGATTCCGCACTATTAGTAAATATATATATAACTTTCACCGGAATTTAATAGCCAAGTTTTATGGTTCACTGGCGGATCACGAATTAACTTTCTTTAAGTATTTTTCTCTTGGAACTATAATGGAAATTTGAAAAAAATGTGCATTTAAAGAGAGTATGCATTTAGAAAAAGAAATTTATATGAACTTTATATACTTAAAATGAATAAGAGGATGTATTTAAAATAACATTAAAGTTTGATACCCCTTTAAGAATATCCTCTTATTAAAATAAAAGATTTATTAGATATATAAAAAATTTTTCTTAGGTTAAGACCCCGGAATTTTGATCACGAGTATTTTATATAAGACCCGGGATAATTTGTTATACATAATGATTTAAATTTAATTAATTTTGAGCAATTGTTATGCATAATAAAAATTTTATTATTTATATAACTAAAAATTCAATATTAATGCCAATCCTGAAGTACATAGCGCTCCTCATTTTTTTTTATAATAATTATCTTCCAATTCACATTCGCTACTATCTGATTCACTGTTATCATAATTTTCGCCATTCCTCTCACACGACCACTTAAATTGAAAATTAAACTATCTTCTGAACCATTGATTGCATTGAAGTTCCACAAAATTTAACAAACGCCTAATAAATAATATTAATATCAACAGCATCCCAACTTTCCTTTACCCAGTTTGCCACAAGTGAATAAGATGGTTTTTTAATCTTTTCAGCTGATTTATATTCTTTGATTTCTTCACTCATCCAATGGTAATATTAATGATGCATCTATTTTTATTTCAAACAATGCAAGTTAATATAATTTATTTAAGTATTAAAAAATTAAATAAGGAAAATTATCTTGTCTTTAAATAGTTTATTCAATGATACATCAAGTGGTTGCAAGCGAGAAGTTAATCCACCTGGAATGACAGCCAAATCAGTATTTGTTTTTATGTGCAGTAAAAGAATCCAATACTAAAAGAGATCTTGGATTGATGTCCCGTCTTGCACGTTTTGTCCAAACATTTTCTATCCACCAAATCATCTCATCTTTATTCATCCAACCTTTTGGATTAGCACGAATAATTACTCCATCACTCTATCAGAAAACTCTCCTCGCGGAATGATTACATCATTACAAGCTTAAAAATAATTACTGGTAACAATTTTATCCATCAGCCTTACAAGCTAAGACAACAGTAAAATTTGCATATTCATACCCAGTTGATTAAGTTGAAATAGTCTTAGTACCACGTTGTTCAACTGATGTATTGCTTAGAAAATTAAATGCAAGCGGTGTTTCATCCATATTAAAGATAATGGATATTGATGTTCTTTTATACGAAAAAGCACATATGATAAAAAATCATTTTGTTGCGAAATATAATTTTCTGGAGGCCATTGAGCAACTGTTGTTTTTCTTCTGTCAACCAAATTATGACGAGATATAAAATCATCAACCCATTTTCGAGAAAACTTTCCTTCTTTTATAGCTGGATACAATGTTTCATATACTGGTCTTTTGGCTAATGGACGTGCTTTTGCTTGAATCATATTACAAGAAATTTTTTTCAATCAACTTCGAGACTCTTTAAACCATTCCAAAAGTTCGGTTTCAAGTAGTAGATATTTTGGCTGTGCATAAACAATCTTTTTAGTATAAGGAGCCACCATCATAAGCTGTTCTTTATTTTTCAACCATCGACAAAGTTGTTTCGGCGAAATCTCAAATTTATCGGCTGCTAATCGTATGTTATGACCTTGTTCATGATACGCGATCATCATCGTGCCGACCAATGACTTTTTTTTGTGGAATATTAGCAGCATGATGAGCTTGAAAATTTCCACGAACAATAATTCTAAAAACTAAAATAAAATGAGTTTTAGACTTCTTTAAATATAAAAAACTATTTATCTATACCTTGAGAGCTTAAAATATATGGTAAAGAAAAATTACAATTAATGAAAAAGGAGTTCTTAAATACATTTTCCATGATTTTCCAAACGCGTTTATATACATTTATTCTAAAGCTAATAAGAGTCTTCCTTTTATCAATTGCTATCAGTAATTAACAAATGTGAATTTACAATTAAGAGGATCAATATACTGTTTAAATTACGTAAAATTGCAAAATGATGCAAGATTATAATTTTCTCAAGGTTGCTCCGAATGAATTAAATGACGTACTTGAAAAATATTACTATTATTAAAGATAATATTCAGGAGGAATTTGCTTTAATAAATGATACCTTTAAAGAATACATCATATACATCATGTAATTTTTTCCTTATAGTAAAATAAATATATTATGGTACTTTTGTTGTTACTTTTGGAGAAAGAGAATTTTCATGCGGATGATGGATTGTACTCTCATTACAACTAGATACGTGATACAATTGATACATGTGATACTACCTAAATACCCGGTACCTCACAGTCTCACACGTAATTTTGTATTTTAAAAATCTCAGTAAGTCTGGTTGTTTTTATTATACTAAATTTAATAAATAATAAATTTTCATAATATTTAGGGTGCATGCATATATTTTTATTAATATTTGTATATAACTTTCTTTTTAGAAAATTAAAATATTATTAATACAATTTTCTTTACAAAAAAAGTTAAGTGAATTAATTTCTTTTTGATGAATGACTGAATGGCGTAAATTCATTACCATAATGATTAAAAAAAAACAATGCGACATTTAGGACCGATTATGTCATCAATTTCAAGTTTTAAAAGATTATTGTATGCCTGTATTTAGTAAATTTCGTGATCGTTATTCCTCATCTAACTAAATTTGAATAAAAATAAAAAAAGTTTCGAGATAAAAAGCCCACACGCATAATACGCATAATAAACCAATTTTTACTTTTTTTTTTATCGTAATTATTTATTATTAACCTGAACATTTTTCTCTTCTCTTTATAATGAAAGAACTTATTGAAAATGTTCCATCAAAATCAGATTATAAAAAAAGAAGCGAAAAAGTATGTTTTTCATATCCAGGAAATCAAAATCATTTTCAAACAGGGTATTATGGAATAGATGCGGATGTTTCAATTGCTGGAACTTTACACTTAAAATTTTCTTCATCAAAACCTTTATTAGCAACTAAAATTGAGCTCATTTTAAAAGGATACGAAAAGGTTGAATGGGTAGAGACTTATGGGCAAACAACCATAACATATAGTGCAAATGATGTATTTTTAAATCAACCATTACAATTATGGAAGACATCAGATCCTAATGAAGATTATGAAAACATTCAAATTATGGATATACCTTTTGAAATTAAATTGCCAGAGAATTTACCACCTTCAATTAAAATTGATCAAGGTGAAGGGAAAATCAATTATAAATTAATTGCTAATATTAATCGTAAAGGAAATTTATGGAAATTTAAAAGATCTGAAAAATGTGTTGAATTATCCATTAATCTTGATAAATATTTTCCTCCTCCAACTGATTTAAATCCATTTAATTGGTATCAATTTGATGATTCTGAAGCTATATCCCGTGGATTAGGATATAATATTACATTGGAAAATTCAATTGGAGGTCCCAATATACCTTTTATTATAAATTCTCTATTGAAATTTTATAATCAAGATTTTAAAATTACGAAAATATTTTTTGGTATTAAAGAATATCACAAATTATCAACTAAAGCAAATTCCAAAAAATCATCATTTTATATAGTAGAAAAAATTATTAAAAGGGAAGAAATTTATTCAAATTATAATGATGAAATTAAATTACAAACTGAATTAGAAATTCCTGAGTGGATTGAAAAAAATAAAAAAAATCCTTGTTGGGATATAAATGATAGAAAACATATTATTGTTAGTCATAAAGTTAAAATTAAAATTCATTGTGGGGGAATGTTTACTAGTAATATTAAATTAGATAATGAAGTTGAAATTAAAAATTTTATATTGGAAAATCATGGATGAAAAAAAAAAATAATAATTGGCTGCGTAAAAAATTGTTTCGTGTCATTTAATTCACGATGTTCTATAAAGTCGTATCTATATGCTGTGATAATTATGCGTGTAATATAAATAATATAAATAAATAATGTTAATTTATTGCTTTTATATATGATTTATAATTAAATATATTAAATATCAATCTCAATTCCATTAAAATACCTTTTTTAATTATTCCTTTTATATAATAAAATAATTTCTAAATAAATAAAATACAAAATAATGATGAATTTTTTTTTTCAAAATGTATAAAATGTATATAATGTATAATAATGTATATAAAAATTATTAACTAAATTCTTGGTTCGGGTAAATTTGTAAAACTTAAAAATCTAGTTTGATAAATTGCATCAGGATGTGATGCAGGTTTTTCAAAAGTATTTTTGATTTGACGAATTTTTTCTGCTTCTTCGAATTCTAAAGAATTATTTTCATCCAAATACCAACGTTTAATTATATCTCTCAATTCTCTAGCAAAAGGACGTTTATAAGGATCAGCTTCCCAACATCTTTTCATTATATTAATATAACATTTGGGTGTAGAATTATCTCCTTCATTATTATACGGTCTTAATCCATTACAGATTTGACTTGCTAATTGTATATCATGAGCTCTATCAGAAAAAGGTTTCTCACAAGTTGATAATTCCCACATAATTAAACCAAAACTATAGATATCAGCGGATTTAGTATAATGATCTCCTCGTAATAATTCAGGAGCTACGTAAGGTAAAACTCCGTAGACACCAGAACTATTATAATCCGCGGTAGGAATTTCTGCTGGACAACACATTCCAAGATCCGAAATAAAAGTAGTAGTTTCATTTTTTAATATATTACCTGAATGAAGTTTCCTATGAAATGATCCTTCTAAATGAATTTTATGTAACCCTTCAATTATTTCTAAAAGTGTTTCTAATCTTGATTTCCACGTTAAATTTTTATCGTTACGTTTTAAATAATGATGTAAATCTCCTTTTGTTGCATACTCTAAAATTAACATATAATCCCCTGATGATGGATCTTTTGTGATTCCATAACATCTTGGAATATTTTTCTCCCCTGAAAATCGTATATGTGTTTGTACCTATAAAAAGTTAAAAATTTTTAAAAAAATATTTTTTACAAAAATAACGAAATATATTTACACTCTCTCTGCTTTGCTTACCTCTTGTATTAATGCTGAAATATCTTTATCTGAATTAAATAATCTTTTTAATGCGACTTGCTTATCTCCTTCTCTAAAATATTGTTTAGATTCTTGATCCCATCTCCAATTAGGACCATTTGACCATATAGCTGAAAATACAACACCAAACACACCTTTCCCAATGGTTTGGACTTCTTTAAATTTTTCAAAAGGAACCCATTCCAAAAAACTTGAAGGAAAAGAAACAAATTCATGTCTAGCTCGAACTTCACGAAATTTTAATTCACCGTCTCTTAATGAAGACGACCTCCCAGAATGACTTCTATGACGTCGAATAGATGGTGGTACGGTAACCTCCCCATAAATATGATCAGATTCATGCTTAATTTGAGTAGAACGAATACATTCATCTAATAATTTATTATTAGATGTCCATTCACCTTTTTGTAACCAATGTCCAATACAATATTGCTGTAAAGGTATTTCAACATTAGGATAACATTTTGGACATGCACTTTTATTACCATTTTCAACACAATTTAAACAAAAATTATCATTTAAATTTTTTTCATTACACTTATCACATAAAACAGTCATCATTTCTTCCTTCCAATCATTATATAAAGAATAAATTATTAAAAATGAAATTGGTCGATTATTTTTCGCTCCCCTAAATTCCATATGATGTCTAGATTTCCACCATTTACGAAAATCTTCTACTTCAAATCCATCATTAACATACGTTGCTTGTGAATAAACATTTAAAAGTGTATTTAAATCTATCGTTCTTTCTCGTATTTCTTGTGTACGAGCTGAAGTTGCAATAAAATATGGTGGTGCTTGAAAAAATTCTGCAAATAATATATCTAAAGCTTGATTATCAATTGTTCCTGCCATGTTTTCATGTATAAAAAAATTTCTTGAATGTTTTTTCTAAAAAAAAAATAGAGAAAAAGAAATATTTATATATAAAAAAAAAAAAAAAAAAAAAAAAAAAATTAAAAAAAAAAAAAAAAAAAAAAAAAAAAAAGCAATCTTGAAAATCACTATGAAATTTCATATATGGTAATTATACAAACTTGAATTCGGCCGACCACAAAAAGGGTTTATGAGACATAAACAAGTTTTTTTTTACTGATAAATTTTTTTTTAATTCCTGTTGAAAGTTATAAAATTCATTCAATGAGATCGGCCTATATTTAGATTTATTTTGTAATTTTGTGTTCATTATAATTTCCTTTGTGTTTCATATTTTTTTTTAATTGTACTTTTTTGAGTATCGAATGTTGTGATACGGTATACAATAGATAATTTGGAATATTATCGAAGAAAATGCTTTTGTACATTTTCATGTACATTGTATGTTTAAACGCAAAATGATGTTTAGATTAGTTTTTTTAGACCTTATAAAGCATACAAAAAGAATTCACGTGATTCTAAAATGCTGATAACTCTAGATATCTATTTGGCTATAATAACGGAGATCGGAAAAGATATAAATCCCAAGATGGAATGATTTTCAATAATTACTGCATTATCCGTTACATCAGAACTTTTTTCTTTTTTTCCGTGAAAGTTTAATTTGATTATATAATTAAAATTTTGATTCGCATATCAAGAAATTTTCAATAAGCGGAATTCTTGATTTATTATTGGCTAACTCAAATTTATCCGTTGGCTAATAACTGACGATCAATAATGGCCAAACCGGAGTCAAATTTCCTATTAATTTGAAATCTCACTTTTTTTATCGTAAAATTCCGGTCGATAAAATTAATTTTTTTTTAAAGAAAATTAATACTGTAACTAAATGTATAAAGAAATAATAATAATAAATAATATTTTTTTACATAGCAAGAATCCGAAGATCAATCAGGTTTACAATTGTTTAATTGTTTACATTTAATGTTTATGATGTAATTAAGTGGATTTTTACCGCTAATTAAATTTATCCATCTACCGGTGGTTGGTATTTAAAGGTCTTTTTTTCTGTCTTCGTTTGAAATTAAGTTCCTTTTTTTAATTTATATATTGTAATTATGTTTCGTAATCTTACTTCTAAATCTTTGTTAATTGCAAAGGGGGCAACTATTAGTAAACAATTATTGTTTAAAAGACCATATCGAATTATTTCATCTGTAAAATCATCGATTAAGGATGATCCTAAAAATTCAAGTAATTCTTCCAATGAAAAAATTAGTGATTTTAAAGATATAGAAGCCATTGAAAAATTAATGCTAAATAAAGGTATATACAATATATACATTATATACCATTTTATAATAATAATTCACATTTATAATTATATTATAATATTGTTATTGTTTAGAGAAACCTGTAGCCAGTTATATAATCCAATCACATAAAAAATTGCGGTCAATATATAAGCCATCATATTGGATAGATGATTTGATATACAAAACAAAACCACCAATTCGCCCAAATAAACCACCAGTCCAGAGAAAATTAAATTTAAGAACAATGTCAGATTCTTATGTAGAAGAATTTTTACCATTTAAAAGTGATCCTGATTTATTAGAGGAATATGTTAATCCAGATGGTGGTATTAGGTAATGTTTAATTGTAGAGTTAAATAGGAAATTTATTATATTAAATTTTAAATCACAATTTTTTATTTAATAGAATGGGTAAAATATTTGAAAATTTGGATTTATTGGCAGCAATTATTTCTTATAAACATTGTGGAAATGGAAAAGATGATGTTTCCGATATGACTATTGTAACAGCTTCAGTTGATAGATTAGACTTAATAAAGCCATTATCTATATGTGATATAAGGCTTAATGGCAAGTAAATCATATATAATTAATAACATATAATGTCATCTTTATCCCTAATTCACTTTTCTTTGTATCATAGGCCATATATCTTATGCTGGTTATAGTTCCATGGAAGGTAATCTTAATTTTCTTTTTCTTTTTGAAAGACAAAGGATAATTTAAAAAATTTTTCTTTTTTAGTGCTAATAAAAATGGAAGCTTTACAAGACGGAGTTTTCCAAAAGTTGAAAACCAATACTGAAACTAAGGTTCAAGGAGAAACATTAATGATAGCAAGATTTATTATGGTTGCAAGAGACCCATATACGAACCGTTCTATACAAATAAATCCTCTACAATTAGAAAATGACTATCAAAAGAAATTATTCCAAATTGCTGAAGGTACGAATTAAAAAAAATTTTTTTTTTTTTTTTGCTTACTTAAAGATATAAATAAATTAAATATGTTTCTTTTAATTAGAACAAAAAGTTAGGAAAACCGCGTCTGCTGCTGCGGCTCTTACTAGATTACCTCCAACAGAAGAAGAAAAACTTCTTATTCATAATTGTTATCTGGAATATAGCAAATATGATAGTAAATAAATTTATCAAATTTATGTTAAAGAAATTTATATTCCTTTTTTTTCAATTATTAAGTAACATCTTAATTTTAGACAAAAAAGAAAAGTTACCTGATCATATTATATGGATGGACGAAACTGTTATGGAATCAGTTACATTTATGCAACCACAGGTACAAATAATCATAATAGACATTATATACACTATTAGTTTAACTTTTTGTTTACCGATAAATCTTTTTTCTTAGAATCGAAATATTTATGGTTTTGTATTTGGTGGATATTTAATGAGACTTGCATTTGAGGTTAATCATATTTTTTTTTTCCTTCTTCACTTTTAAAACAATCCGTTTTATTTTTGATTTAAACACTCTACTTTTTCTCAGCTCGCAGTTGCTAATGCATCGGTATTCATGAGGAGTCGACCAAAATTTATAGCTTTAGATGAAATATCGTTTAGAAAACCCGTACCAATTGGTTCAATTCTTTGCATGTCTTCGCAAATTGTTTATGCACCTGGTTCACCACATAAAAGTTTTCAAATTTCGGTAAGTTTATAAATCATTTTTTTTTTTAACAATAAAATAAATTTATTTATTTATTTATTTATTTTAATACTGGTTTAAAACAGGTAACGGCAGATGTATTAGATATTGAACGAGGAAAACGTGACACAACAAATGTTTTCCATTTCACCTTTATTTGTGATAATCCAGCCATGGAAGTAAGGAAAGTTGTCCCGAAAACTTATGATGAATTAATGAAATACGTTGAAGGAAGGAGAAGAAGAGAAGTTGGTTTGAAATTAAGAGGTTTATATAATGAAGCTTCCAAAGGAAATTAGAATCATAATAAAGAATCTTTTTTACAATTACTAGAAAGAGATTATTGATTAATACGTGTGACTAAGGACTTTTCCAAATTATTTTAGGCGCTAAGTTGAAGTTATCTTGAAAAGTAAATGATTTCCTCAATATGGTTAGGATAATTAAGTGGTGCACAAGCATCCTGAAAATAATTATGGTGATTTTATTTAGATACCTGATTTTTATTTTTAAGCCGCATTGTTATGACTTGAGTAAAAGTTAGCCTATTTAATACTAAAACAATTGAATTCTCCGCCAATCATATCACTTATTACCAAAAGTTAATAGAGAAATCGGGATTAATTACTATTATAGTATTATTGCATAAGTGAGTTTACCGCCGCATATTAAAATAAATTCAGTTCGTGAATCGTGACATTGGCACAAGATAGATCGCCGTCCAGTTATCGGGTGATGATCTTGAAAGAATATAAATTGACATTGACATTATGAATACTAAATCTTTGGTTCTTGACACGTTGATATGTACTTGTGATGGGGATATTCAGTAAATAAAAGAGTGTTATATAATTTCAAATTACATTCAAAAATAACGAAATAATTCAAGTTCGATGGGGCAAATAAATACCAAACTTTCTTTAAAGTCTTATTTACAAGTATTAAGGTGCCAAAAATACATAATTTAATAACTTCATCTACAAAAAGTGTGAATGAGTTTATAGTATATAATGGTATCAAGGGCTTTAGAATCGAAAAATAAAGACATTAAATTTTCCCGTAATAGAAAACGATGAACATACGTAATTGAAAATCTTTCCATTTTTAACAATAAATCACAAGTACCAGTCAAGTATAAATCTTTTTCCCTTTCCACATTTTTATCTTTTCTTTCTTTCTTTTTTTTTTTTAAAAAAAAAGAAAGAAAATGTCAACCTTATCTAATAATCATTATAATCAATGTATTGAATGTAAAAAAAAAAATAATCAAATCGAAGAATATGATAAGATCATTTCAAATTTAAGAGCAAAAGTTATTAGTGCACAAGATGAATTATTACTCGCTCAAAAAGAAATTATTGAATATCAAAGATTACTAAATCTTAAAAGAATCAACTATATTAATTCTGTTTCTCAACTTAATGGTAATAATTAAGGTTGCTTGCCGAAACCTTCTTAATAACTGCCGAAACCTATACGGAAAATGCCGAAACTATATTAAATCATATTAAAAATCCTGCCGAAACTTTGCCGAAATGCCGAA
>QZLH01000758.1:36702-51601 GCA_003833135.1 Oehlia diaphana | reverse complement strand
ATTGGAGGGCGAGGTAAAATATATCTATAGCGTGATTTAGTAATAGTTGTTGGCTCAATATTTATTGATGAAATTGTGTTATTTGATTGAGAAAAATTAGGATAAGAAGAAGACACATTACAGGAATTATTATATATCGTATGCAAATTATGTTTACTATCAAAGGTTGGTTCATAAAGAGGTGGCGCAATATTTTCTTGATCTTGGCTGTAAATAATAAAATAGATTTAATATTTGAGCAAAAACTTTTAAAATTATACAGTATACTTACTAATTTACAAACTCGCCAGAATTGGTAATAATAAAATTAATTAACATAGCTCCAGTTAAAAAAAGTTCATTGTTTTCCTTCCACTCCTTCTATTTCTAACTAAATGTTGCTTTGTATTGACTATCATTATCCTCAAATAATATATACCCTCGGGTTGAAGTATTTATATTTTCACGAAATATAATTTCATTATATTTGAATATACTTTTTAGTTTTTCTGCACCTGTATTACCCTCAAAAATGCATTGATATTTTCGTTGACTTGGTATATACTTGAAATTATCTTTATTTTCAAATAAAAACAAAAATACATTTTCTGGAAACGCATCTATTGTTATGTGTTTCTTTCCAATTGCATGTCTATTGAACCCAAGGCTATTTTTCAGGCGAATTATTATTGTATCTCGATAAAATGACAATGTTTCATCAGAAGGTTGACAAAGCATGTGACGGTGTGGAATCAGTTTATTGTTTTTATGTTTGCTTCGTTCATGATTTTGGAGTTTTTTTCTTGTATCATAAATTTTAGAACATAAAAGACAAGAAAAAGTACACATGGCAGTTATTTTTTGCTGGTATCAGAGCCGCGTATTGTTAAACAGATTAAATTAAATTGATTGGTTATAAATGTGATGTGTGATTAAACAAATTAGTAATAATCGACCATTGATCATTTTTGCAGGTGATATAATCGAAGTGAGCCAAATCAGCTCATATGATGAATATGCAAATCAAAGTGATTCTGACTTGTGGACTTAAAATTTTTAGGTGTTTTGGTCAATGGTATTGTTTTAAATTTTTGGGATTTTTTTAATTGAGATGATTACTGAAGCAATATCCTTAATGGGAATTTGGTAATTTTGCATAGTTCATTTACATTTTGGCATTTTATAACTCCCATTTTGCCAATTACAACTTAACAAACTCACATCATTTTTTAAGAAAAGGTTTTTGCAGTATAATGATATTGTAATGTTTATGAGACATTTCTATGCCTAGTTTACTTAATACATATTGATCATTATAGTATAATGAACAAATAGACAAAAAATTAGTTCGTATTGTTCAATTAAATATGATGTAGATCATTAGTTTTATCACGCGATCGCAACTGCCATTTTTTTCTGCCACTACTGTATATTAAAATGCTTTGTAATAAAGCAGAATATTATAGTAAAGAAAATTAATTTATTATATAAAAATTTTGATGTTATTTTTTTAAGATTAATTTGTATTTAATTTTGGTGATTAGCCACATATTGAACTATAGGTTAATATAACCATAGAATTATAGGATAATTCAAATCATATTGACAAAGTTTATGTTTAGATATAATTTATTTTAAAAAATTGTAGGCAAATTTGCTTGCATTACCGTTTAAAAGATAATGCATTTAAAATTTAAATTTTTTTTAAAAAAAATACTTAATAAATAATAATTTAAATGATCATTTTCTAGTAAAAATAATCAGTTAAACAAATTGGTTAAGTAGTTGATCAGACCATTAGTCAAAACAGTCAATCAAAATAGTTGGTCAAAATAGATAATCAGTCAAAAATTTATAACTGATTATAATTAATTGATAAACTGATTATGACTGATCATTACCATTCCTAATTGTAATACATAAATTTAACCTAAAATATTATAAGTTCTGGCCAATATATTTTATTTCAAATTTGGGCTAAGGGGAGTGACGTCATTATAGGGTTACAATAAAACTGACCCTCTTCCCACCTCGTGAGATTTATTGTTACATGATCTATTAAATAATATACATTTAACCAATTACTATTATCAATTTGATATCGTTTCAAATCTTTTTTTTTCTTTACTAATGTCAATACAAAATGTAACACTTAACTTTTATGTAAAAATTTTTTTAATCAATGTCAATACAAAATGTAACACTCAACCTTTTAATATGTAAAAATTTTTTAATTTCATAATGTAAAAATTATTTTTGAACATTTAAATGAAAATAATGGAAAAATTTTTTATCAATATACCATATAGTTTTGATACACATGGTAATCCCTTACCCAATATGATTTGTGAAAGTTTAATCATTAAAATTTTTACGTTTGTGAAAAATTTTAACATCTGAGACTTCAACATGCAAGCTTTTCTGACTACACTGAAATATAATAAATTTTACATTTATAAGACTCCTACAAACCAATACCAAAGGTTTTGTAATACTTTTGGATATCATCGTATGGTGAATATAAGAAACCCTACATACCCAAAAGTTAGTTTATATGCAGAATGTAATAATGTATGGAAAGAAATTTGACATAAACCTGAAGATATTGAAAGTAAAATTAGAGAATACTTGGCAACTCCAATTCCAATCCAAAGTTTTATATGAATTAATCAATCACAACCCAGTACATCTCAAAATTCAAAATCTGTTCAAACCAACCAAGTCCTTCAAAGGCCTATTGAAGAGATTATTGTAGCTGACTCTGCTCCGCCTTCTAATGCTGCTGCACAGAGAAAAGCTGTGGAAACTATTAATACAACCAATACGAAGCTTGCTGAACTTCAACGAATTTATAATTCTACTAATGACTTGGAGATTCAGAATAATTTGTTGGAGTGTATGGCAACTCTCAAGCAAGTTCTGTATGATGAGGATAACAAGATTAAAAAGTTGAAGCGTCAAGTAGGATATCAACAAAAAAGTAGAGCAAAAAAAGTGAGACTTTTACAAGAGCACCAAGAAGTGATACTATATGATTCACCTAGTCGTCCACCTTTTTTAACTCAATATTCCAATTTAATTAAGCATATATAGTCGACCCCCTATATAGTCACCCCCCGTATAATCATATCATATAAAATTCCCCTTTATAAGCACACCATATTTTGGTCTAATGTATTAATAAATATATTAGAAAAACCTTCTTTATAGTCACAACATATGACTTTTTTATAATCACACCCTTTTTTTTCAGTCCCAAGGAGTGTAACTATAAAGGGGGCCAACTGTACATGAATGCATTGAGTTCGAAGTTGCAGATAAAAAGAGAAGAAAAGAAATTATTAAAGTTTGAACCATTCGTTATCTTCGAGAGGATCTTAATTTCAAATATAACGAATATCTCTCTTGCACCATCCTCAACAATTACTTGCTACCATCTTGGTCAAATACTAAAGCAGCAAAGTTACATCACCATCCGGCTATTATTGCAAATACTTCAGTTTTACAAAGTGAAAAAAATGAGCATATTGATGAACATTATTATCTTGCATCCGTAAAAGGAGCAAAACAGTTTGCAGCATTATTTTCAACACATTCTGTTATTATTTCACAGGATGATAAAGCCAAGGTTCCTCTTGGTATTCCTGCAGTTGGAAGAACATTTCAAACTTTACAAAGTTTTCAAGTGCCGGTTACACTACCTGACCATGATTTTCTGATCAGTATGCAGCAAAAATTTATCCCATCAGTTTACTTACTAATTAACCCAAGTGATACAAACGATACTTTTCGTAATGGCCAACTTTTGATTTTCATATGTCCACAATATCAAGTTAGCACGAGCTCAGCCACTCATATAATTGATCTTAATTCGCTAACTCAAGACAGTCATTTTGATGAAATATTGAAAATTGACGGCCATATAAAACTAATTTGAATTATTTTAGTTGATGAAGGTCTAGACAAAAATTCCCATCATATAAAAAATATATACCAGTATTGTAAAATGTTTTACGCTTTTAACCTTGATTACCTTTCTATTCGGACATACGCATCCGATCAATCAGTGTATAATCCTGTTGAGTATAGTATGGCAACGCTCTTTCAAAAACTTGCCAGCATAACATTACCAATCGACAAATATGGTTTTCACCTTAATTTTCAAGGCCAGGTTAATGATTCAGAACTTGCAATGAAGAATTTTCGCTATGCTAGTGAGGCATTGTGTACTTTCTGGGAACGTGATCCTATTTTTGGAAAACTAGTCACCATACAATACACTGATCAAAAAAGTTTCCTATTCGATGATATTTTATTTCCTGGATCTGAAAAAGAAGGTACTAACGAGTCAGTTGTACCTTGAAAATGGTTAGAAAATCACACTAGAATGTGTCAATATTCACTTGATATTAAGAAATGTGAGAACTCCTCTTGTTGCTCACCTAAGCGTAATGAAGAGGCAGCCATTCTTCTCGCAGAAAATGATGGGTTTCTTCCATCTGTAACAAAAGGAAAAGATGGGCATTTTCTAAACCCAATTCATATATTAAAATACTGTGACAAGCTCAAGATACCTGGATATAACGCCCACTGTCCTTCAATTAATGTAAATACTTATGGTCGTCTCTGTTGTCCTAAATGTAATGCATACTTCCCAATACTTTCTATTGTTGTTCAACATAAAAAAAATCATCATCCAAAATGACGAGGATGACCAGCCAGAAAAATGAATCCTACCAATTCCATTGACAATTTTTCAGTTGTGCTTACGTGTGACATTTGAGCTTTAATAATTAATGACCAGAAAATACAATCAGAGGGCGAATAAAGAAGTTGGGTTCTTCGTAATATATTCTTTCGCATAAATATTGACAGCTTTGAATTTAGAATTAGACTGGGTAAAAGTTTCTAAAAGGGTGGGAATATTTTGTTTTATTGTATAAAAATACTTTTTAACGTTCTTATTTGCTTTTTTTTGTAGATACGGGTTTTAACTTTGGAATTGGCAGGTAAGAGGAACTATTGAAAGATAATTTTTTGCAGCTTTTTTTTTGAATATAAAGCTTGTGCAATATAGTTAAAACAAAGAACAATATTTTTTATATTCAGTAAACAAAGAACAATATGTACAATACATTACACTATTAATAAAACAATGAAAAGAATTTTATTGGCAAATTATTATTTTAATTTCAGCTAAAATTACGCTAATTCTATTGGCTATAATCAATATCACGTGATATGTCAGATATTTGTGAATCCCCCCCTATAATAATCACATCATATATACCACTTCCCTAATTATATAAAAATTATACAATACTTATAACTTATTACATACAGTAGTAGCGGAAAAAACTGGCAGTAAATGAAAATCCATTTACGCAATCAATTTTTATTAAAATTGTTTAAAATTTAAAAATTAAGTGAATAAATACTATATCTTTTATATAAAAAATTTTTAGTATTGAATAATACTTCCGTTTCATTCAATTACTAATTCTATTCGTTTTTTCATACTATTCACTAAATTAAGGCAGAGGTTTTGATCTATATTGCCCCATTCCTCCCTAATAATGTCCATAAAAATCTGTTGAGTAACCGATTTTTTTCCACTAATTCGTTTGTTAACCTTCTTTTCTACCCTTTTCTTAAGAATTGACCACAAGTTCTCTATGGGATTCAGGTCAGAAGAATATGAAGGCCAATCAAAAACTGCAGGACATCGATTTTCAAGAAGAGACACCGTAAGCCTGGCCTTGTGCTTCGGATCATTGTCCTGTTGGAATGTCCAGGACTTTCCGAGAAGCTGGAATGCTTGATTAAAGAGATTATTGGTTAAAATTTCACGATATAACTCCCCATTCATATTTTGAGTAAACATGTGAAATCCAACAACTCCTTGTGTACAAAAAGCCCCCCCAAACATGAACTTTAAATGGATGTTTGATGATTCCACGTGTTGGTTTTTCTTCCCCTTCCTTATAACGGACCAAGGTGGTATTATGAAACATTTGGATAGTTGTTTCATCAGAAAAAACTGTATTCCCCCACCTTTTTCTTTTGTAAGCTTTTCCCAAGAAACTTGTCTCTCTTTTGCAATAGGAGTGAGAAATGGAGTCTTTATAGGAATACAAACCCGGTAACCAAGGTTC
Organism: Oehlia diaphana; assembly: GCA_003833135.1. Lineage (NCBI taxonomy): Eukaryota > Fungi > Glomeromycota > Glomeromycetes > Glomerales > Glomeraceae > Oehlia > Oehlia diaphana. Next base: position 45,467 of record QZLH01000758.1, on the reverse strand, counting down.
CAAAGGTTCTCACGGACTGTACGAGTGGCTATGTTAAGACCTGGGTAAGTGTTGTTGAGAGTATCTGCAATTTCAAAGCTTGTTGCACCAGCACGGAAATGAGCAAGCAGACTAAGGTGACGCCGTTTTTTTGGACTTAAAATTTTTGGCCTTCCTGGCTGACAACGCTGTTTTAAATCCTTGGTTTTTTTTAACTGAGATGTCCACCGATATAATGTCCTTAGTGGGAGCTTTGTAATTTTGTGAAGTTCATTTACATTTCGTGTTCCATTTTGCCATAACGTCTTAACAAGTTCACGGCACTTTTTAAGGGGAAGTTCTTGCGCCATTGTGACGTTATACTGGACCTGAGGAACTCTGGTGCCCAGTTTATTTATGTAAGCTGATCAGTGTAATATGGTAAACAAATAAACAAAAAATTGGTTCGTGTTATCCAATTAGATTTGACATAGATCATCAATTTTGCCACGTGATCTCTACTGCCAGTTTTTTCCGCCACTACTGTAAATTTTCTTTTCTGGTAATTTAATAAAATTTATCTTAAAGAACAAAGATAACAATTTATTTTTTCTAAATTGTATTTTTTTAAGAAGTTGAAAGATTTTTAAGTATTACATTTTGAAAATATATGCTGTAATATTAAATATTTTAATGTAAAATATAATTATTAAATTAATTGGTTAAATTATTAATATATAAAATAAAAGTTAAAGATAATAAATAAAAAATGTTATATTTTATCAAAATAATATTTTACAAAAAATTTTTTTTTTAAATTTAAAACTTAATTTATCAAAAATTCTATTTCTCTTTTTAATATATATTTTTTCTTTAGAATTAATCTTTTATCCAATTTACAATGTATTGATTGATATTATCTTTTTACTTTAACTATCATATTATCTGCTTCATTTTATTTATATCTATTATTTTGTAAATTATAAAAGAACTTTTTCTTATATATACTTCTCTTATTTCTTTAGTTATTTAAATTATTTAATATATTTTAAATTTTTATGTAATTATATAATTACTGTATATTGTGGGCCATAGTACTTTGGGTATCTTGCAAAAATCAGGGGTTTGATCCTGTATTTTCAAGTACTAAACAAAATTTAAAAATTATATTTTTTGCAAATATTTCATGATCTAATAGTCCAACTTGAGCAAACTTTTTTTATTTTGAAGAGCTCAATGAGAGCTATCAAACACTATCAAACAAAAAAACATTCATACAAACCTGATCACTGGATTACAAGATAAATGTAAAATACTTCAGGATACTATACAATTCTATGAAATTTTTCAAGAGGCATAGGGGGGTACTATGGCCCACAATATATGGTAGTTTTTTAGTAAATATTCAAGAAAATAACATATTTGTTTTTGAAAAAATTGGTTATAAACAGTATAAAAAGAGTTTTTCAATATTCAATTATTATTATTATATAATAAATTAATTAAATCAATTAAATCTTTATTACTTTAATTAGAATTTTTAGATTTTAACTTTTCAAACTTTTTTTTATTAAATTTCCATTATAACTATTTTTTAAAATATTTTATATTATATTAAAAAAAATAATTCTATGAAGTTATAACTATTAATCAATTATAATTTATTTAAAATATGGGGTTTTTGTCAAACCAGAATACACATGATAGTAGTATGAGTGTAGTATAGTACGCTTACGTGGTATATAATAAAATTTGGCTGATCGGCCAATATGGCAACGGCCAAAATTAGCGCTATTTGGAATTGGGCGCAGCCAAAAATTTTTTGATACAGATGAAAATATTTCAAATTAATTAATTAAAAATCAATAAATACTTAATATGATTATATCAATTTATATATTATAAATTGGTTACTTTATTAAATATATGTATATTTTGGCCAACTTTTGGCCGGTCAAATGCCATTATTGTCACCAGTTATATATTACACCCGTATACAAATAGAAATTTTTCCATTATTAAAAATATCAAATATTTTCGGTAATTTAAAATTGCAGAAATAAGATATAAGAATATAAATGGATATTTCTGATGAACGATATTCAATATAAGGAAAATAACTAGTAAGATAAAACGCCCAATGTACGGGACTACGGGATAAATGGATCTATAATTGATATAAAATGGGACAATGTAAAGTTGATATAGCAGCATGATTCAATCCTGTTTTCTCAAATGAGACCAAGGTGTTTTATTATTTACTTTTTGACCGTCAACCGTGGTAAACACAATGTAAGTAATAATGATAAGAAAATCTTATTTCACCCTGTATACTGGATAATTTTGATTGATGATGTCATTTGATTTGAGGTTTCGCGTCATTAAAACTCCATAATTGATTGACCTGCAAGTGAAATTTTTTTGGCGAAAATTGAATGAATCGAACTGTCAAAAATGAACCTTTCGTTTATTTCGGTAGCAAGACATAATGAAGAAAAATATAACGCACGAGCATTAGAAAATAATGGTTAAATATTTACCCTTTTATTTTATTAGATTATCGATCTCTTGTAATGTAGAACGAAATTTTCTAGGAATGTAAATTTCTGATATTCATGTCATTTTTTTGAAATAAATTAAACATACGCATTGCCTTTTATCATCGTTTCCTTAGTGTCCCTAGTATAATGCTAAAGATCCATCATAAAATTTTAAAAATTATTGTTTATGTTTATTTAATAAATGGTCATACAATATAACTATTCAATACGGATGTCTTTTTTCGTGATTATAATCAGAATCGAATTTTTCCGATCCTTTGAAGAAATACAGAAATACATCCGGAGTTTAACGTATTATTAAATTATACTTCAATAAATATAGCGAAAGTTTTAGGTTTCCTAGATACAATTATTATCGCTTATTAAACTTTTTTTATGCACAATCCATATGGTCTAATATTTTCTTCTTCCGGTGTAATCCAATACGTGTTATTATTAACCTTCAGCAAGCCTTCAGGGTTAACCCTATTCTGAAAAACCACCTTATAATCAGCATTTTCATGAGTAAATTCAGCAGCATATTCTTCAGCTATATCAACTTCAGGAGTTGAATAAATTCCTCTCCCATAAGCAAATCTTTTACATTCACTAAGCAGATAACCTTTTTCAGCAATGTTATTAGCAAATTCTTTCTTGGTGCCATGATAAGTGACTGGCCATTCGCTGGAACTATTACCAGCGGAACCCAACCACTCATTGTCACCATACTTATTAATATTAAGAGCTATTCTTCTCCATCCATAAGGTCGTTTGTATAATTCCTTTCCACGGGTATAAACTACTCCATCATCTCTTAAATTCGTAAAGTCGAAATTATATTGAGGGCTTATAAAATCATCATTTATAACATAGTATTCAGAACCTCCGAGCATTCGAAATAAAATATGTATAGTATCACCTCGTTTGATATTGTAAGATTCTAGAGTTCTACGATCATTCAATAATTTGCTAGAAAATCCAAGACGTATCGGTCTATCAATGTAAAGCTTTTTTTGAATTGCTTGTTTTAATTCGAGGACACTGCTATTCGGAAGTACAAATATTGAATGACTTCTCCCAAAAGAAGTTTTGAAAAATATTTGAATAGGTTGTGGAGGTAAAGGTAAATTACTGGTATCAGGGTTAACTTGGGCTAAATTTTCTTGTCTAACAACGGAACGTCTTTGAACAACTTTTTCATCTTTTTCATTACCTTGTCTGGAACGTCTTTGAACATCCTTTTCATCTTTTTCATTACCTTGTCTGGAACGTCTATGAATAACTTTTTTTTCATCTTTTTTATCACCTTGTCTGGAACGTCTATTAACAATTTTTTCTTTTTCATCTTTTTCATCGTCTTGTCTGAAAGAGGGTTTTGGTACAGCTTTATCATCACCTTCTTTGACAAAGGAATATTTATGAACTAAATCAAGGTCTAAAATTTGGTTAGGTAAAATCTCTAGCTCATTAGCTACGCATTCATAATATGTTTTTACAGGACAATTAATTATGGAAGAAAGAGCTGCGGCAACAAGTGCTAATTCAGACATTTTTTATTTTGGTGCCATATTCTTTTTCTCATAAACGCTATTTATTATCATTGGTCATGTGAAAAAATAAACGGAAAGTTCTTTTGTAACTTCTACAATTGGCCATTACGGCGTAGATATAATTTTTATTTGTCAACCTTAAATTTTTTTATAATAAAGTTTTACAATTAATTACCATAAATGGAAACAAAAGGAACTTGAACGCGTAATCGCTTTTTTTATTAATACAAATGAAGCATCCAAATATGTTTATATATAAAATGATGATCGCACCATTAACGAACAATGAGTCGGTTAAACTCATTGTACAAATAGAATTGTAGCTTGCATTATGGTCTTTCGACTGAAGCTAAAAACAGGTATGATTAAAGATTTAAAGTTTAATATCATCCAATTTTATCAGGTTTAACAAGTATACAAACGAGTTATAAGTAAAAAAAACAGTAAATTTTTAAAATAGCCGATAAATATTTTCTATATCCAGAACATACAGTATTACATAATTTAAAAATGACTAATAATACAGTTAGAGTTTAACGCCAAATTTAATAAAACTTTATCTGAAAATGATGAAACCTCAAATATCTATTATCATTAATAATTTAATAATTTATGATTGTAAACTTTAAAAAAGACGAATTATGTATATAAACATAAAGCAAGCTCTACTGTTTTTTATAAGTCTTCAAAAAAATAATTCCTCATGGAAGAAATGACTTCTGCCAATTCGACTAATCAAGGGACAAATGAACAATTAACTGAGCAGCCTTCTAAAAGCATGATGATATTGTGGTACAAAAATTTTAAGTTGTACAAATTTTAAAGTTGGTTTTAAACTTTCGTACGCACATTTTATGATTTGTCAGATGTGATGTTCAAATTACCACTATGATAGATGTCCAAATAACCGCCTATGGTTAAACGGACATTGGTACCCAAACAACGGTGCATTTAGCATAGTGATTATTCGGACACCAATGTCCGTTTAATATAATAGTTACACAGTGAAATTCGAAATAATGGAATCATCCGTTCCATTAGTTATTAGTAAAATTTGTCAAAAATCCGTTATATTTAGAATTCCGATATATCGAGGGGACAAGTACGAATTTTTGGAATTTTTGGAATTTTGGAAATTTTGGAAATTTTGATCAGCCATACCGAAACTCATATTAGGTACTGAATACTCTCCTACCTCAAAATGCCCTCCAAACAGATTCCAGCTATGAATTCCCATTTTATAATTCCTACCCGCCCAGCCCAATCTCAATTATACAATAAATTCGGTATGTACTCCATATAGTAGGGCATTAAAAATTTTCCAAAACCCTTCATAAGTCACAAAAGCGATCCAAACTTTTCCAGTAAAATTCAAACTCAAACTTGGCAGTAGTCTCTATTCTAAAAGTAAGGTTTATCTACTGTTAGTATTTCCTGTGATTAAAGCATCTTGGAGTTTTAAAATGACTTGCAATATTGTAGTGGGATTTCGGAACTTTACAACTTAATAGTCAACTACCTACAGTTTGTAATGCTGCAGGCAATGCTAAATACGTGGTTACTATTCCAGCGTCGGCGTCTTCTGGCATTGATTTATATAGAATACAACAAATCAGTTTTAAAAAATAAATATAGATGATATTAGTGCATGTAAATCTATATTATATATCAAAAAAAAATTTTTGCATAATATATTCGCAAATAATAAAGTTGATGAGCCTGATTTTTGCTTTGATTTGCTAAATCATTTTATTAGTTTGAAAATTTGTAATCCCAGCCCAGAAATTGATTTAGTTAAAATCTGAAATCTGAAATTCTTCATGCTATTATTTTTTTTTTAATTATCAAATTACATGAATATATTTTATATCTAAAGGAAAAAAAGATAAAGCGGATACAAACTAAAATATGTGACGTAGATCATGTAGATAATTACTCCCAACTATCTCACCTCCGATGAAAAAACATTATCTAGTATCATGGACAAACAAGTTGCTCTTGGCGGTCTTTTATGAAACCCCAGATGGTATGAAACTGAAGATATTTCCTAATTCATCACAACATGGAGAAATAAACCCAGTAACAGGCTTGAGGCCCAAGTTAACCTGTCTATACCTTGCTAGGTATTCAAACACTGTATAAAGGACATTATCTTAAAATTTCGAACATGAAGACCATGACCGATGCTAACGAGGTAGCGCACTGTGAATTTATTTCAGCTATATTACATGCATCAATTGCTATCGCCAAAAACGAACCGCGGATCAAGCGTTTAATGAAGATTACTTCGACTATCTTTATGGCATTGTGACTACGGGGATGGAGTGGCATTTTATAATATATACTCCAGATGGTATTTACTGTACAAGTGGGAGTGAATACCAGATTAATCTTTCGAAATCTGCCATCAAGGATAACCCTGAATTACTCCGAAGCAATGTGAAAAGGATTATTGGTATAATTGTTGGGCTGTAGAGCAAGAGGGCTAGAATAAAAAGAATTATCAAAAAATAATGTATATGTCCCGAAAATTTGTATTTATTTTTTGCATGTATCAATAAAAAATTTTCTTGGCATTTTTCCGAGACGGCAAATATTAACGAATTTCTTGATTTTCTTGACAAAAAGTGCGTGAATTTTTTTCATGTGGTCACATGATTTTTATTTTTATTCTAATATCAGAAAATAAAAAAATTAAAAAAAATTTAAGGGTTTTTTAGTAATTTATTTTTAATATCTATGGTGTTATTTAGTACAATAAAATTGCAAAGCAAATCTTACATATATAGGAACTCACTATATACAATATATACAATAATGTTCAGCAAAAAAAAATTCCAAGACAACGAAAGGTAAAAGATCACGTGATAATGATTAGGAGAATACGGCCTTCGATTCAAAAAACCCTGAAGATCACACCAATCAGAAAGGTCAATGGCAAAACGTGTATTTTTAAAGTGAAACGCCCATCACTTTTGCTTTTCCTCTGCCAACCTTTTTTTCTTTGCCAACCTTTTTTCCCTATTTTTCTCCCTTTTTTCCTCCACCAACTTTTCCTTTGCCAACTTTTCCTCTGCTCTCTCTTCCTCTACGCGACGTACAAGTTCCACTCTAGTTACCAGCTCACCATCATTCATAATGACACACACCTTTTCTGGGTGATAGAGATAGTTCGCAATACCCTCCATTTTATTAATTCCCCAGATATCCATTTCTCCTGTCATTTCGCACCATGCGAATAAAATACCGCGATCATCTAAAAAAAAAACAACCATTCCAGAATGATCTACAAACAGCGGGTGGATATGGGTGATACCATACTTTTCATTAAAGTGATCCTTATTTTCTTGATCAACCAGCCATCCATCTGTAGGTTCATAGAAATCATGAAACTTGCGATCATTCTTTAATGTAGCAACCAATTCTGAATAGCTCTGCAATTTTTGCACGGTTCCTTTATTTCTCTGTTGTGTACTGATATTGTTCGGGTCTTTATTTGGAGATCTGATCTCCACCGGAATAAAGAAATCCAGACATTCATTTCCGCGCAGTTCCCGAACTCCCAAGTTTCTCGTTTCGGGATCACATTTCCATACTAATCCCGGGGAAGAAGGTGATGGTCGTCCTCTCTCCAGAGTGCACATAAATTTTGCCTGTCTCTCGTACTGCAAGCTGTAACTGACGCACCAAATGCAAAATTGATGATCCTTTCCTGGTTTGATTTCCAGGAAACGTTGATTGCTACTGGTCGACTGTCGCGTCTGCTTTCCATTACAGTCATCCATTAAACTATTTGGTCTTGATGCTGACAAAGAAATTTCACCTGTTTCCGACGATATTTTTTGCGATTGTTCTTTGTCTTTTTCTTCCGAGTTTTCTTTGTAAGACAGAGATTGATCGTGTACAAATAACAGACGGCATCCCATGGGGTTGCTATAATAATCGTTGCTCCATTCACCCCCAATGTTATTGGCCTCGGACGTTGATTGGGATTGTTGAAAATACAGGAGTTTGTCTTGTACGGAAGAAGAATGTTGTTGTATACTCTCTGTCCCTTTTTGCTCCTTCCCGCCATTCTTTCGATGCACTCCCAGATCTAGGGTGAAAATTACTTAAGAATTTTTTTTTTTCCTGTTTCTCATAAACAGCTAAAATTACCTCTGTTAGCGTCCATTCCGTTCTTAGTGGAGGAGTCCATTGGTTTGACATGAAGACTTAGGTCATCGAAAATAGAGCTAGTAAACTCAAAGTTAACGGTATCCATTTTACCTCCATTTTTATGAGTAAGAAAAAGTAATAAAATAAATAAATAAATAAATGAGTAATGAGGACTTACGTTAATTTTTTTGTGCTACACTGTATCCCGTGAGTGGTCATACGATCAAGTACGAATACAATTTTTGAAAATTTTAATTTTTAGCTGAATTTAGACTGGCATTATAATTTGGCTGGAATTAAGAAAATTTTAGCCAGAATTATAATTTAAAGATCGCTGATTTTAACCATTTATACTAACTTTGACCAACTTTAGATTTTATATATACGATAATTTATAAATTTAATTTAAAATCTATACAGTCAACTCTTCTTATAACAAATTAGGCGTCCGAGCCGATCAGGCCTTCGTTATGAGAAAATTCGGTAACACCATAACGGATTATTCGGTATAGCACTACGGATTATTCGGTGTATCATATAACGAATATTTTACATAATA
>QZLH01000758.1:0-35858 GCA_003833135.1 Oehlia diaphana | reverse complement strand
TATCATATAACGAATATTTTACATAATATTAAGTAATTCGTTAAATATTTTAATATCTAAATTTATTAATTAAAGCAATTTTAAAAAATTTTTAAAGTATTTTTCAAAAAGGTATTTTATTATATTATGTATATATATGTATATTATAATTTCGTATTACAAAAAAATTAAACTTTTGCTATGTAAAAAAAAATTCCAATTAATAATCTCGTTCATTTACTATTAATAAAACTATCAAGGTTAATTTGCCTTGCAGAAATAAAACGCTGCTTTAAAGCTTCTTTTTTTAGCTTTTTAACATATTTCAATTCTTCCTTTTTCATATCAAAATCACTTTCTTGCTGTTCTAAATATAAAATCACCTTATCATAATATTCAATAGCTTCGCTATGAGTAATTAATGGTAAAGGATCCAAAGTTTCTTCTATTTCCTTTTCTTGGTTATTAGGAAGGACTGCTTTGAGAATTTCTTCGTTAGAAAGCATTTCTGTTGTAATTTCATCATTATCGTATTGAACAAATTCTTTAGCGTTAAAGGGATTTTCAGGGTTAAGTTTATCGATCAATGCTTGAACATCTTCCAATTCTTTTATATGCGCGGAATAAATTTGTGCATCAGTATTATCGTCAATAATAATTTCATTTTCATCAATTTTAGGCAAAATATCCGCCTTCATCCAACAATTTTCAATCGTATCTTGTGCAACATTATTCCATGCACGCGCAACATACTTAACGCACTTTTTAATATTAATTTCAACAGGATTAATGCCATATTCGTTATATTTATCATATGCCTTAACTTGATTATGTAAAAATAACTTTCGATATTGCGCCTAAAAAATAAAAAAATTAATTAAAGTATGTTTTATAATATAGAATTTTAATAAGTTGAAGTAATTTATTACTTACTTTGAAACTATTGATAATCCCTTGATCGCAAGGTTGTAAGTGCGCGGTAGTATTAGGGGGAAGATATTCGATAGTAATATTTGTGAGATGTGTAGTTTCGTATAGGGCATGGGTCGGAGCATTATCAACGAGAAGAAGAATTTTACGACCTTGATTTCTCATTTTGGAATCAAATTTCTTGAGATATTGGTTCCAAATTGACACCTGCATCCAACTTTTAGTATTCCAGTAATAATCAACTGGAAGTGTTTTTTTATCAATATTTTTAAGAACTCGGGGGTTTTCATATTTGTGTATAAACAAAGGACACAATTTTTCACTTCCAGTTGCGTTACAGGTAAGCAAAACAGTTACACGATCTTTTGACTGTTTTGTTCCAATAACCTGACCATTAGATATCGTATGACTAGGCCGCATCTTCCAAAAAAGACCTGTTTCATCACAATTAAAAATGTCTTTAGGGTCATAATTTTTTAAAATTTGGCGAAGATCTTCACGCATTGCTTCAAGATTCTGAAGTGGCGCACTTGCCGCTTCCCCATGAATATTATATTGTTTTAAATTGTGGCGTTTTTTGAAATTGTCGACCCATCCATTGGATCCTTTAAACTTTTCTTCTTTGCACAAGTAAGCAAATTCCAACGCCTTGGTTGAAAGAATATTATCAGTAATGATAAGATTAGCCTGAATCGCATTATCTACCCAAAGGGTTAAAGCTTCTTCAATAATAGGAAAAGGTATCTTTCTTTCACGCTTTAATCCAGCTTGATATGAGTCACTATCCACAGCAAGCCAATGATCTTTTGCTTTTAAAATGTCACTAATCATTCCTTCACTAACGCCATATTCATTAGCTAAGTCTTTTTGTTTTAAAAAAGGTGTTGCTATTTTTTTTAAACAGACCTCTTTTTTTTGCGCAGCAGTAAGAGACTTTCGTTTTTTTTTGGGGACTTCATCTTGACTTTTAGGGTCTTCAACTTCATCAAGTTTTTTTTTGGGGTTTACCTTTTGCATTTTCATATAAGGAAATATGTAAAATAAAACAAAAAGAACGAAACATGAAGTATGAACATCTATCCATTATTATAATAAAAATAAATAATGTGTGAAATTACTATATTTGAAGAGAAATTTCATGTAAAATGAATGTCAGATTATCTCTTATGGTAAAAATTCATCTCGTAAAAATCTTCGTTATATTCAGAAAAAAGTTCGTTATAAAAAAAATTCATTACAAAAAGGGTCATTTATATATATGGGTTTATGTACTACACTTCGTTAAACGTTATACCACATTTAATTAGTAAAATTCGGTATAACAAAAAATTTTTCATATATAGATTTCTGTACCACATTGAAGGTTCGTTTTATTGTGAAATTCGTTATATCAAAATTCGCTATAAGAAGAGTTGACTGTAATATTAGGTTAACTATAAAATATAATGCTCATATTAATATTGAAATTTGCAATTCTATATTAGTTGTTAAATACCTATATAAATATATTTACAAGGGCCATGATCGAGCAACTATTACTCTTTCTCAATCTGGTGATAATAATATTTATCAAATACTATCAGCTGATGAAACTGAACCAGTTAATGAAATTAAAATGTATTTAGAGAATCTTCGATTAAAGAATGCATGGTCATGCTCCAATAATAAAAAGACTGGCAGTTTACCTTTTAGGATAACAAACTGTTACTTTTCAAGATGGATGATAAACACATAACAATTTTAACAGCTTGGTTTCAAGAAAATATGAAAAATACTGCAGCACATACCTATAAATATACTGAATTTTCAGCTCATTATACTTGGAATACATCTAACTACGAGTAGAATCTAAGAAAGAACAGTAGCAATTGGAAGACTGGTATTATCTGTGAATTTTACTCACTCATGTCAAAGGTGCAACCAGTTTTGATAATCTGAAAACTATTAATGGATATATCGGTCAGCAAGCATGTTCCTTGAATTTCAATTAAAATTTCAAATTGTAATATCTCAGCCAATAATGATCCAATTTTTATGATCTAATAATCATTAGATTCGTCTAAGCAAGGTGAATCTAATGAGCTATAAATTATCTATTTCTGATCATTAGATTATTATAATAGGTATTATTCTAATAATTATAAAATTATAACATTTGATTTGACTTAACAAGATGAATCTAATAAGCCAAAGATTAATAAAATCTGATTACTAGATAGTGAAATAATGTGTTCTATAGTAATGCTAAAATTTTTTATATATGTAAAAAAAAAAATTAATTAATTTTATATATAATATAACATTACATCCTAACAGGTATAATTTTTCAAATATTTTAATATCATAATGTTCAAATATTTTATTTTTCAAAAAATCAATTTATTAATATTGTTACAGCAACAGTTTTAAATAATCTTTGATTAAAAGTATTAAAAATAAATATTTTTATGATACAGTAAATATACAGTTTTTCTATATAAAACTCAAAAACAGCATTCAAAATATATCTTTTAAGATTAATTAAATTTGTAGCCCTAATAGATTTATACATAATTACAGATTTATAGACTCACACAATAGATAAATAAGTCTCACGTCCCAATTTCATGCTTAATTTTAATGATTTTAACAGTTTATCTATGTATAGCTCAAAATCGGCATTTAAAATCTACCTTTTAAGATTAATTAAATCTGTAGCTCTAATAGATTTACATATAATTACAAATTTATAGACTTATACAATAAATAAATAAGTCTCACGTCCCAATTTCGTGCTTTTTTTTAATGATTTTAACAGTTTATCAATGTATTGCTCAAAATTGGCATTCTAAATCTACCTTTTAAAATTAATTATATTTGTAGCTCTAATAATTTTACATATAATTACAAATTTATTGACTCATGCAATAAATGAATAAGGCTCACGCCCTAATTTCGTGCTTAATTTTAATGATTTTAACAGTTTATCTATGTATAACTAAAAATTGGCATTCTAAATCAAACTTTTAAGATTAATTAAATTTGTAGCTCAGATAAATGTACGTATAATCCTTGAATTTGAGATCTCTTTAATCAATAGCTTCAGAAATATTAAAAAAGTTCATAAAGGTCAAGAAAATTTTGTGTTACGCAAAATAAATGTTTTTACTTATAGATTGGCATAATGCATTTCTTCAATTTTAATATGAAAATTACGTTTACACCACTTTTTCTTATATGTTTACTACATGTTCATATGGACCAATTCTTGGAATTTAATTTTTTTACACAAAAATAATTTATTAAAGCAAATATAAAATTATTTATATAAGAATAATAATTTCATATGTGCTGATTTTTGGAATTAGCTAAATTAAGATTTTTATAAAAATTTAATATTTTAGTAAGATTAACAATACACAAATCTAAATTAAATATGTGTTACATATTTATGTAACTCAAATTTAATAAAAAATAAAAAAAAAATTTTTTAACCAATATTCAAAAGCAACGGTAATAACCACTTCTTTTTCCCCANTAGTAAAATTCGGTATAACAAAAAATTTTTCATATATAGATTTCTGTACCACATTGAAGGTTCGTTTTATTGTGAAATTCGTTATATCAAAATTCGCTATAAGAAGAGTTGACTGTAATTTTTTACTATCATATAAAAAATGCAGCAAGGTTTTTTGTTTAATAATTAATAAATATTATTATTAAATTAATGATTTAAATAATAGTTATTTTTGGATTATATATGTAATAAATATGAAATTTCAAATATTATATTTAATATATTCTTTTTTAATAAATTATTAAATTTCAATAATTGCTTTGATAATATAAAAATAATATTTTAAAATTATATTGCAAATTTATAAATTTATTTTATAGAAAAAATTTAATAATATAAATTTTAGCAATTATTAAATTTAATTTTAGTAATTAAAAAAATAGGTATATCTAAATTTTACCTCCATATATTATATTTATTAAATCTTGATTTTAATGTTAATTATTTAATTCTATTTAACATTAATTAAATACATTATATAATTTAATACAAAAAATATGAAAAAAAGTTTTATCAAATAAATTAACAATAACATTTAAAACCATTTTTGATGTTTTAAGTATTTTAAATAAACTTATAAAGTAGATAAAAATACATATATTGTATATTTTTAAAAATGTTTGTATTTTAAGAATTTCTTTTTTACAAATTTTTGTGAGATTTAAACATTATATAATGGTAAAATACACATTTATTTATTAAAATATTTCTTTTTAAATTATTTTTTCTTTTGTATCTTTTATATATATTTCAAACTTTAAAAAATACTTTGAAAATAAAAATCAGTTTTAATTTTATAATTACAAGTTATACAAAAAATATTTAATAAAAACTATTTCTATCAAAAAAAATTATATTATTTTTAAAATTTTTAAAAAAATTTACTAAAAGAAATATTTTTTTTACCATGTGTCATCATACGTTCTATTATTATTAGTAGTATTGAAATTTCTATTATTATATTCATTATAATTATTTCTATTATAAGGATGTTTGCTTTTATTTTCACTGTAAGTATAATTGTTCTTATTTCTACTATATGAATTTTCACTGGAATTATGACTTTTATTTTCATCATAAAAATTATTATAATTGTTTATATTCTTGTTATAATTTGAATTTCCATTATACGTCTTGTCATCATTATTATAAAAATCATCATTATAATTCTTATTATAATTTTCACTATAAGACCTATTCTCACCATATGAATCAGGATATGGATTTTTATTATTATATAAATTCTTGTTATAAGAGTTTCCATCATGAGAATCTTTACTTCTAACTTCATAAGAATTAGAATAGTTTTTATTTACATTTTCACTACCATTTTTATAATTTCCACCATAAAAATTTTTGTCATCATTTTTACTATATAAATCAGAATAGGAATTTTTATTATAAGATTCTTTCCTTTCATCTTTATAGAGTGAATTGGAACCATCATAGTTGATCCTATTATTATTTTCATTGTGAGGATTAGGATAGGAATTTTTATCATTCTTACTATGAGTATCAGGAGTATCAGGGTAAGGATTTTTACCATAAGGACCCTTGCTCTCATTTTCAATATAATGATTAGAATATAAATTTCTGTTGTTGTAAGAATCTTTATTCCCATCCCTATCATAAGGAATAGTATACGAACTACTATAAAGATCCTTGCTTTCTTTCTCATTATAAAGATCATTTCCACCATACGGATCCTTGCTCTCATTCTCCGAATATGATTCGGGGAAAGGATTCCCACCATAATTATCCTTGCTTTCATTCCTCGAATATGATTCGGGGAAAGGATTCCCACCATAATTATCCTTGCTTTCATTTTCTGAATTTGATTCAGGAAAAGGATTCCCACCATAAGGACGATTGTTATTATAAGAATCTGTATAGGGGTCTTTACTTTTATTTTCAGGATTCCCATAAGTTTCATTTCCGCCAGCATATGAAATTCCACTATAAAGATCCTTGCTTTCATGTTCACTATATGGATCAGGATATGGATTTTCACCATAAGGACCCTTATCTTTATCCTCGTTATAATCATCGGGATAGGGATTTTCGTTATAAGCACCTTCCTTAACATAAGAAGTAGGATTAAGATTGTCTCTATTCTCACTCCCGTTATAAGGATCAGGGTATGGGTTCCTATTATATAGATAGGATGAATAGCCCTTATTCACATCTTTATTTACATAGTTGCGGCTTCTGTCCTCACTCTCATTGCTCTTGTTATTATAATTATAGTTAATATTCTTGTACTCATTCCTATCATAATTATAGTTCCTGCTCCTGTTATCATTCATTCCATGACTAAATAAAGATCCGAGTCCCTGAGTTAAAAAAGAGATTGAAAAATTAATAAAAAAAAAAAAAAAAAAAAAAAAAAAAAAAAAAAAAAAAAAAAAAAACAAGATAAAAAAAAAAAAAAAAAAAAAAAAAAAAAAAAAAAAAAAAAAAAAAATGAAAAAAAAAAAAAAAAAAATACAAAAAAAAAAATTGTTTCTTCATCCTACAAGATTTTGAAGAAATTTATTCAAATCGTTTTCATTTGCCATTGAAAATAGTGATTTGAAATTAAATTCGTTTAACTTTTGTATATATGTTGGTTCATCCTAATTTATATGCGAGAAAAAAAGAAAAAAAAAATATATGTCAAAAAAAAAAATTCAAAATTCGATACATAAACAATCATTTGAACTATTTCAAATTTACCACATCATTTTTTAAGGCATTTGCATATCCTTTTATTATTTTTCCTATTAACTTGTCATCATCCAAAGGTTTAAGAAGTTTTGTAATATCCTGGAAATTAAGTTCAGCACTAAATAATAATTGTCCAGTAAAAGGATAAGCCAACGGTTTATCTACGCCAATATCCATCAGAAAACTTATAGTTCCTTCAAACCCATTTTTAAAAGTAATATTATTACAAATCTTAGAAGATGCAATATTTTTAAACAATTTCATAACATCATCCACATCTTTCTGATTTGATTCGATTGCTTTATTTGCAAATAATTCTATTGCCTTCGCGTGATGTTCTGATTTAAAATTCTTAAGGTTTATGATAGCCTCCTGAAAAAAAAAAGATGATATAATCAATCACATTAATATTAAGAAATCTTGCAAAATATAATAAATATTTATCAAAAATAAAATTATGTTATATACTTCAACATTTAATATTGAGAAGTACTCCTCCATCAAATTGTTTAACTTTCTTATTTCTAATTCCTCTGAAATTGAAGCATATTTTTGTGCAGACGATTGAGCGAGTGGTTGAAGTTCTCCTGGAACTAAAATTAATTTTAAGTATATTTTAATAAAACTTTTTAATAACAATATTTAATCACAAATTAATGATTTGTAGTTTGATTTATTACCAAATAAGTTTCCGGAAAGAGTATTAATATTTTCATAAATTGTTTGAATACTTTTTTTTAAATCAAAAATTTCTCGTTGGAGTTTATTAATACTTTGGTCTTTAATTAAAGAATCCGTTTCCAATTCTTCAATACGAGCTCTCAAAGAATAAATTAATTGAGTTTGAATATTAAATTGTTTTTTGTAATCGTTCATTGCTGCGGAATCCATGAGAAAAAAAATGCATGAAGAAAAAAAGGGAGAAATTTGCAATCGCACTTTTTTAAAAAAAATTTAATGAATTTTAAATATATAAATATTAAAACAACGATGTCACATGCAATAGTTCCGAATCCGGATTTTTAGAAAAAACGCCACACACAGAGAGTCAGGAATAAGATTGTTTAACGTACCACAATCACTTAATTCAGAGAAAAAGTTTGGCAAAACTCAAAAGGCATTATGAATTTATGATAATTATCTAAAAAAAAAAGCATGTTTAAGGGTATAAAAAATAAGATTGTTGTAATGAACAATACATAAAATGAAACAATAAATTAATTATCAAATAAAGGGATATATTTCCCACATGATCGAACTTGAAATATTACGGATATGTTACACGAAAATCAATTTTTGCTGGTTGGGAAAAAGTTTTAGATTTTATTAATCCGTTTTAAAATCATTACCTGTTGGATTCATGTATGAAAAAAATACATTACATCACGGTTGATGTAATTTCGCTGAATATTCAATAATATAGTAATATATGAGGCTAGGGTTCCTAATGAGAATGGGATAGTCGAATAGATCCAGTCATCACAGTAATCAGTAATGAAATCGAGAATTTGTAAATCTAAATTAGATAATTAGATATTAATAATATTGATACCAAATTAAAAGCGAATTATGATATTCACGTCAATAAAAAATTTATAATATTTATCAAATTTAATTATCACATAAATTAGAAATGTTAATAAAAACGATAGTCCCTAGAGAAACATGGTTACAAATATTTTTTCACAAGAAAAAAATGATTTAAGCTTAAATAATTGAATAAATTTGGTATCTGATTACTTCCTAATCTTATTTTGTAATTATATAATAAATGACTTACCTGAAAAGGAATGATCACGCCTGTATTAAATTATGGTTGCTCATTTGAAACTTTTAAACCTTAAAATCATCGAATAAAAAGTCATTATGGTTTTTGCTTGAATTGCGAAAGTTGCACAAAATTTTTTTCAGAACTCCTCTCCATAATTGATTCATTCACCAAATGCATTTGAGTTTCACCACACATACTTATATTTACTAAATTTGTTTGTTTAAATTTTTTTATATTGCTTTAATTAGATAAGTGCGTCCATTTTATTTGGAAAATAATAAAAATTGATTTGAATTTCGAAATTAAATCCTTTTCTTTTAAAAATTTTTTTTTTTTTTTTTTGGAAAAAAAGCTCATTTTTATTTATAAAAATTCATGATGAGCCATAATAATCAATTTTCATGGAGGTTAAATACGCGTTTAAGGATAACAATTTTTCTTTTATCCATCTTTCTATTATTAACTTATCAAATATTTACAGTAGATAATGATGACCTTGATAAACCAGAACAATGGTGGAGTAACACCAGTAATTCTCTAGAATCTATAGACACTGACATTACAAACTTTACAGAACTTACGGACGTTAATGACACTATAGATAATAATTATATAGGTAAAATTATAGAAACTAATAACGATATTACTGAAACCGGTGAAGCTGTTGATACTGGTGATCTTAATAATACTCAATCAACTAATAAAATAGACTTCTTAGATGTAATTAATAAAGTTTCTTATCTACCAAAAATTCAATCTGATCCAATAAATTTTTTTGAAACCCCTGAAGAAAAAGCATTACGAGAATCTCGTAGAGAGTCAGTTAAGCAAGGATTTTTACATGCATGGAATGGTTATGTCAAGTATGCATGGGGATCAGATGAACTTTTGCCCGTAACTAATTCTTCTAGTAATAATTATAATGGTTGGGGTGCTACCATGGTTGATGCTTTAGATACTATGTGGATCATGGATCTTAAAGATGAGTTCAAAAGTGCTACAAATTATATAGCCAACGTTGATTTTACTTGGTCTAAAAATGATATCAGCATATTTGAAACAACTATTAGGTATTTGGGAGGATTATTGAGTGCTTACGAATTGTCTGGTGATGAAATTTTATTACAAAAAGCTAAAGATTTGGGTGAAGCTATGATTCCTGCTTTTAATTCTCCAACTGGAATACCTTATAATACTTGGAATCTCACCAAAGGACTTACAGCAAATGGTTATCGACCATATTCTAGTATGGGAATTTTATCTCAAGCTGGAACTTTACTATTAGAATATACGAAATTGGCTCAATTAACTGGAATTAGCTCTTTCTTCGATAAAGTAAGTTTATTTGAAAGATAAAGTGAACTTTTTTTTATTATTTGAATTAATATTGTCTTTTATTTGTAGGTACAACTGGTAACGGATGTCCTAGATAAAGCAAAGAAATCGATTCCCGGATTTTACCCTCTCTTCGTTAGTCAAACATCGGGACAATTCATTAATGGTATTCTAGTTAAATCAATTAGAGTCATTTTTTAAAATATAAATAATCATTATAATTTAATATGCATTATAGATGACATAAATTTTGGAGGTATGGGTGATAGTTTTTATGAGGTATTTTATTTTTAAAATTTATCAATTATATCAATTATGCAACTGGTTATCATATTAACATTAATAACATTCAACTTAAATAGTACTTGATCAAAGAATATATATACGTCGGAGGTGCAATTGATCAATATAGAAGGATGTGTAAGTGTATATAGTAATAATTATTAAATAGGATTGGACAGTTTGACTAAAAAAAATATATAAATATATATATGTTTAATAATAGACGAGGAATCAATTGATAGTATGAGTAAATACTTGATAAAAAAAGGTCAGGTTAAAGCTTACCCGGATTTATTATTTCTTGGATCTTACTCTCATGGTTCATTTGTTGCTAGAATGGAACATTTGGTAATATTCCACCCGAAACATTCTTATGTTTTGGAAAATTATTGAATCAATTAAATTTCTTTATCTCACATTCTTTCGCTCTCTTAGGCTTGTTTCGTACCAGGAATGTTGGCAATTGGATCGAAAACGTTGGATCGACCAAAAGATTTAGAATTGGCAATAGAATTAGCGGAAACGTGTTTTTGGGCGTACAATTCAACTACAACGGGAATTGGCCCTGAAGCTTTCAGCTTTTTTGTAAAAGGTGATCCCATAGACAAAAAAAAACTAAAGTCGCTCACTACACAATGGAATAATAAACTTTTACCTTATGGAGTTCATGAAATGAATGGAAACTATTTACTCAGACCTGGTATGTATCAAATTTGGGTGATCAGGAAGAAGAATGTGTGATAAATAATACTTTTTCGTTGACATTTTTTTAGAAACTATTGAAAGTCTGTTTATATTATATCGAGTTACTGGAGATAAATCGTATCAAGAAAAAGGTTGGGAAATATGGCAGGTAATGACGAAGAAGTATATATACATACATCTATGCATATTAATATTGATGATATCAATTTCTCGATCCATTTTTACCTTAAAAGGCAATCGAAACATGGTGCAAAACACAGGCAGCATATTCTGGATTACGTAATGTGGCAGGATCAAATATTGTACAAAATGATAATATGGAAAGGTAACGTATTTTATTTTAATTTTAATTGATATAGTTATATATTTTTATTATAAAAAGCGAATTACTAACTATTATCATTATAGTTTCTTTTTTGCAGAAACATTAAAGTATTTATATTTACTATTCAGTGAGCCCGACGTAATTTCATTAGATAATTATGTATTTAATACTGAATCTCATCCCTTCTTAAGAATGCTACCAAATTATAATTAGATTAAATAATGAATTTTCATTTATAAGCACCTATCCTTGAAGGATTTGGGTGTTTATAAATGAGAGTATATTTATATACAAATTAGAATTATAAAGAAAATAAAATAAAATATTTATTTAATAATATATTGTTTCAAGTAAACGATTAATATAAATAATGATCACTTATGATGGTTGTAAAACTATTTATCTAATTGAAAAATCGGATATAATATCCAATTTCTAGTAAGAGTATTTCGGATTTTTTGCAGTTGATATGACGGAAATGTGTAACCCGTCCAGTCATCCGATTTAAGTAAAAGCAGTTAAGCAGATCACATGTCTTGGATTGGTTAATGGATTTTGCGATCAACCGAAACTCCGAAGAACAGGTTTAATGATACATGGACATCTATATAACATCGTACAAGTTTTTTAAGTAAACAAAGTTTTAAATCAACAACTTATTTAGAATAATTTTTTTTTTTTCGGGGATTCTAAAGTCTGTCAAATGGGCCGATTCAACGCATAAAATGGATTTGGCCAACATTATCAGATATTTAAGAGAAATTTGGCTAAAATTATGGTATTTTCAGCCAAAATTATGGCATGTCCAACAGGTGGACAACAGGTTTTTGAGGAGACGATAAATGATTATTATTATAACTTTATACTATCTTGCCAAAAATGATAATTTTGTAACTAAAGTAAATTTGTTAATCTTTACCATTATTATTATACAGAAATAAATATTTCATTGAAATTTTTTAACAAAAATTTTAATAAATAACAAATTTACTACTTAATGCATAAAATCGGCCCATATGTATAAATAAAATAGTTTGTTATAAATATGCAGCAGTATGCAATAGCTTAATAAAAAAGCATAAAAATGCATAAATAAAAACAACAGGTTATTTCTGAATTCGATGAGGCGTTTAACTATTTATTCGAATTATACACGTTTACCCCAGTATAGTACGTTAAATACGTTAAAATACGTTACATACGTTACATAAACAGTTTATTTATATTATTGCTGACATTTATAATTTTATATAAATATCGTGAAACAATTCCAAAATGAAACACACAAAAAAAAAAATAAATATATATATATGAAATAAACAAAAAAATAAAAAAAAAAAAAATAAAAAAATGATTTAAGGAGTTATTTTTCTTTTACCTCAAATTTTTTAAATTATAATTTTTTTTTTTTTTTTTGGTTTCACCACTGAATCGTTTACCACATATACATATATATTTATATTTTTATAAAAGTATGAATTCTTTGAGTAAAGCTCCATGGAAATTAAATCGATTATTCATTTCAATATTCCTTATTATCGTTATCCTACTAGTAACCTATCAAGTATTTTTCATAGTAAACCAATATCCTGACATATTAAATAAACCGAAAGAATGGTGGAACCATGCTTATCCTCCTCGTTTAAACAGATTAGGCAATGATGTAGTTCTAAAAAATGTAACATCACTCAAAAAAATTCAGTATGATTTTCCATATTCAAGTTTCAGAGGAGAATTCATTGAAACATCAGAAGAAAGAGAGTTACGAGAATCTCGTAGAGAATCAATCAAACAAGGATTTTTACATGCCTGGAATGGATATGTCAAATATGCGTGGGGAGCTGACGAAATTTTACCTATATCAAACAAACCAAGGAATAGTTATAATGGATGGGGAGCTAGTATAGTTGATGCATTAGATACTATGTGGATCATGGATCTCAAAGAAGAGTTTAAGAATGCTACAGAACATATATCTCATATTAATTTTAATAGTTCTGTTATACCAATTAGTATATTTGAAACTACTATCAGATATTTGGGAGGAATGTTAAGTGCTTATGAACTATCTGGTGATGAGATATTATTAGAAAAAGCAAAACAATTAGGAGAAGCCATGATTCCATGTTTTAATTCTCCAACTGGATTACCATATAATAATTGGAATCTCACTAGGGGACTTATAGATAGTACTTATAAACCATATAGTACGGGAATATTAGCTCAAGTTGGTACATTGCATTTGGAATATATGAAATTGGCCCAATTAACTGGAAATAGCACTTTCTTCTATAAAGTAAGTTAATAAAATTTTTGCTATTTGGGAAGCTTTTTAAATTTGACATAATCTTATTTGTAGGTACAAAATGTAACGGATGTTCTTGATAAAGCAGTAAAAAAAATTCCCGGCCTTTATCCTACGTTCATTAGTCAAGAATCTGGAAGATTCCTTAATTGTAAATATTTGATTCATTTCGTAAAAAGTTCAACATCAAATAAAATTATTTAATTTCTTTTTTTTTAAAGATGATGTAGTAAGTTTTGGAGCTAATGCTGACAGTTTTTATGAGGTATATTTTAAAAATTTTTAAATAATTTATTAATTATTAAATATTCTTAATTTAATCACTTATTAATATTTTCCGTTTTGTTAAAATAGTACCTGATCAAACAATATTTATTTGTTGGAGGGGCAATTGATCAATATAGAAGAATGTGTAAGTTTTTTTAAGTTAAAAATCTTTTTAAATAGGATTTAAAGTTTGTAATTAAAAAAAAAAAATAATAATTTTTTCTATAATAGATGAGGAATCAATTGATAGCATGCATGAATACTTGATAAAAGAAGGTCAAGTAAAAAATCGTCCTGATTTGTTATTCCTTGGAGAAATCTATCATGGTTTTCTTCCTAGAATGGAACATTTGGTAAATCTTTTTTTTTTTCTTACAGAAAAAGAAAAAATTCACATTAAAAATCTCACCTCAAGACTTTTTTTTTTTTTTGTTAAAGGGTTGTTTTGTACCAGGAATGTTAGCAATAGGATCAAAAACATTAAATAGACCAAAAGATCTGGAAGTAGCAATAAAATTGGGAGAAACATGTTATTGGGCATATAATTCAACTCCAACAGGAATTGGTCCAGAAGATTTTTATTTTCTACAAAAAAATGTTACAGTAGACGAAAAAACGCGTTGGATGCAAAAAAATCAAAAAGATACTGTTTTACCTGACGGTGTTTATAAACTTAATGGAAATTATTTGCTTAGACCTGGTATGTATCAAATTTTAAGAAAGGAGGGACAAGCTTTTAAAGTGAAATTAAGTTTAAAGAAAAAGGAAGAATGAATTTTGACACACGTTTTCTTTTCAATTATAGAAACTATTGAAAGTCTGTTTATATTGTATAGAGTTACTGGAGATAAGTCATATCAAGAAAAAGGTTGGAAAATATGGAAGGTAATTAAACAAATAACGAATTTTTTTTTATTTTTAATGATTAAAAAAGAATTTAATATTGAGATTATATATAAATTTATGTTAATTTCTTTCTTTTTTATTATTTAAAAAGGCAATTGAAAAATGGTGCAAAACTGAATCTGCTTACTCTGGATTATATAATGTGGCATCAAATAAAGAAATTGTACAAAATAACAACATGGAAAGGTAAAACAACAAACTTTCTAATTTTTGACATTTACTACCGTGTAACTTATTATTACTAACTATTTCAAATCCATACTTTTTTTTTTTAAATCTAGTTTCTTCCTCGCAGAAACATTAAAATATTTATATTTATTATTTAGTACGCCTGATGTAATTTCACTAGATGATTATGTATTTAACACTGAAGCTCATCCTCTCTTAAGAATGAAACCATAATAATTATTCTTTTATTACATATATACATTTATTTAGAGTTAGACTAAAACTTTGTTTATTTTTTAATTTATATAATATTTTTACAAATAAAAAAAAATAAACATTGGAAAAGCGAAAGAATATTGACACAC
Organism: Oehlia diaphana; assembly: GCA_003833135.1. NCBI lineage: Eukaryota > Fungi > Glomeromycota > Glomeromycetes > Glomerales > Glomeraceae > Oehlia > Oehlia diaphana. The sequence continues at coordinate 20,258 of QZLH01000758.1, read as the reverse complement.
GTGATTTCACAAAATTTAGCAATTTAGCAATTTAGCACATCAAGCAATTCAACGTGTAGCCCAATCAGGATTTTTTATTAAAAATAAATCTACTATCTACTTTTGTTTTTTTTTTAGAAAAAAGAAAAATCTACTACTTTTTTTTTTGTTTTTAAGAAAATAAATATGTATATGTATATATATGTAATTTTTTTGAAAGAAATTGTTCTTTTTTTAGCAATGTCTATGAAGTATCATGATATACTTTTTTATGAAAATTGAAACCCGTCCAATGTTTGTAATATATTTAACTATATTCTAATCTTTTTTACTAACTTTCCCCTCTTCCGTCTAAACACTTTCATGATGTATCTTGCTAGGTAAGAAGGCCCAGATGGTACCCAACGTGCTCAGGATACAACAACTAATAATAATGCAAATGTTCGAAGTCTTTTCTTTCGAACTCATTCTTCTACCGAATAATTTCAAATTAACAATACAAGGAAATATAGCTGAAATGAAATATGAGAAAAAACTTCCTAATATTCCCATAACTCTATCAAAATCAGGAACTTTTAATGCAATTAACAATACGATAGTTGATGTCAACACGCGAGAAAGTACTTTAAGTGTCGTACGACGTCCCCTACCGTTTTTACACCAATCTTCTAATCGAGGAATCGAATGATAATAAATTTCGCATGTTAAATTAATCGGGTTCATAATTAATGCATATTTTGGTATCGGATAAGCTGCTACTAGCCAAATCATAAATTGATTAAGTATACGATTATAGCCTTTTGTTTCCATTATGTTTTGTGTGATCTAATATGATTATGAAGAAATAAATTATTTATATGATGTATCGCGAATTAAAATTTTGTTATAAGTAAAAAAACTTTACCTCTTGCATAACACCACGTCCAAACATCAAATAACCGCATGCAGCCATAAGGAAATATATAACAGTTGTTAACATATAAGTATAATTGACCATCTTTGGATATTGTTTTGGATTTTGCATGTCTCGATATACACTTGGAAATACAGCATGACCTATTAAATAAATTAAAAAAAAAAAAACTATTTAAAAAAAATTTTCGTTTAAATAAAATTATATATGTGTCAAAGTTTGTATCTTTACCTGTGAATCCAGCCATGATTAGACCGAAACTCATTGGAACATTATACCATTGGAAAGGTAACCAGTCAGTTTCCATGGGATCAACTAAACTGCCAGGCATTTCACGTTTGGCAAATCCATCAATTACCATAACATTTACTAAACACATGGCACTTATTATACCAAGTAATGAGAAGTATGAAAGATATCTTATAGCAATCATGGTTAATGGAGTCATAATCAACCATGCGATAACTTTCAGTAAAACTATCGATACATGCGGAAAAATTGTATGTAACGAGTCTCCAATCAAGATGACAAGTGCTACTCCGGAAGCAATAAGTTCAAGGCAGAATAATGCTGCGATATACATTCGTGATTTTTCACCGAACGCGACAGCACCTAATAATAATAATAATAATAATTGTTAAAATTTACGCGAAAAAAAAATTAATAATCACATGACAAATTAATTACCCATATCTGCATAAGTGTATAATCCTTCATCGTAATCCAGACATTTTTTAATGACTTTTGCAGTATAGTTCGTTATTATCAAGCAAAAAAAGAAAATTGTAATTCCAAGAACCCATCCAGCATATTTAAATCCAAGTGGCAATGCTAAAATTCCAATACCTAAAAAAAAAAAAAAAAATTTTTTTTATGGTTTTTAAAATGACCGTGGATTAATTCGAAATAAAATCCGGCAAAAAAAGCGATCAACAATTACCAATTAAAACATTGCAGGAATTGAAAATTGATTGTCGAAAATTTGATCCAATCCGCTCAGGAATTTCAATTTCTGCAACTTTAGATAATGGAACATATGAATTGCTACGGACAAAAAACAACAACAATAATAAAATATCGTTAATTTCACGGAAAAATGAATAAATCAAAAATTTTATCAAAATTATATACTTTGAATCGGTTTGGATTAAAGGAGAATGTTCTTGAATTTTCGTTGGTCGATTCTTATATTCTTCAATAGCAGTATTTCTCCACATAGAACTATAACGATTACTAGTAAATGAAGTTCCTAAGAAGTCACCACCTTCCGTTATACTTCCACTAATTGGGTTTAAGTTTGAATAATGAGAATTTCGTGCAATTGATCCATAGTTTGAGGGGATAGGTGAAAGGTATGCTGTATGATAACTTTGATTTGTAGAAAGAGATCCTAGATGTTGATTAAATCTTCCTTGTCTAAAATTAGCTTGTCCGAATGTTCCAGTTGGTTCAAGGTTATCTCCTACGAATGAAGCTGGTACCGCTATATTGTTGCTCATATATGTACTATTTATTTTATAAATAAATGAGAGAAGTTAGATTGAAAAAACGCGTTAATTGGTTATAACGAACCGAAATGAATTTTACCTAGCGGTGAGGCTATAATTTCCTGTCCATGATTGTAATGTATCAGCTAGAGAAGTTGCAAGGTTTGTTAAATTGTTAGTCCCCGTTCCACCTCTTCTCTGACGAATTGTTGGAATATTTATAGGTGAGGCGTCGGTACTATTACTACTATTACTAGACATTTTTGAAAAAAAAAAAAATATTTTTTTATTATTTTATTTTTTTTTCACTTTTTTTTTTTTTTTTGAAAAAAAAAGAGGAATTTGTTATTTTGATCAATTCGAAAAGACCGGTATATAAATGAGAAAGTAGATATATCAGAGAAATTTTTTATTGGTGATGACAATGACAAGCTTAATAGATGTGACGTTTAATAGTAACAAAAACGGGCATTTCCTTATTCATACATCCGATATATAAAAAGTAACTGGTGCTTCAGATACTAATTTGTTCAACCTTAGATTATCTTGTAGGATTATTACTCAGTTTATGTAATAAAATAATTAAAAATACAGTAAATACAGTCAAAAATCAAATATTTATGATGCTTAACTAAAATAAAATTTTACGGTTTTTTCCTGTTTCATTTTATATTAATAATATATTTTCTATAAACCCTTTAAATAATAAATAAGAATTCAATAGGCTGAAATTGAAAATCTTAAAAAAAAATAATGCGCAATGCGCCTTTTTGCATGTAATAAGAAAAAATTTTTTTTCATTGAGAAAAAATTCAATGATATCATACTGCGGATTTCGTGCTCAACAAATTCATATGTTCATGATAACGTTGTGTTTTTTTATTTTATATTATTTGCAAAATATGGTGAATATTATTTCTCCGAATCTATCATTTATTATTACGAATTTGGTTTATCAATATTATCGTTAATGCATAGGCTTTGTTGTTGATTTGACTTTTTTAATCGTGTAACAAAAGAAAGTTATTATATATTCTTCACGGACGTGACATCGTTATTGTATCGAATCTTCAATTTAAATTTTAATTTTATCTATTATTATTTTTTTTTTTTTTTTTAGAAAATATTCTCATTGAAATATTTCAATAAATGTTGGACACGTAAGAAACTCAAATGTGGACATATAATATGGATATATAATGTTCCATATGGAAAACAATATCTAAAATATTTTGCGCGAATTATGATCGTAATAAAGAAAAATATAAAGAAAATCTGAAACATTTTAAAAAAAAGAAAATTAGCCAACTATAAAATTTTTCATTCATACATATGTACATATGGGCGTAAATTATGTTTGTGGTAAATCTTTTTTAATAATATTGATTTTTCACACGAGCTATAAACGTTAAGTTTTTTATTTAGATTTTTTCCTAACTTTAAGGGGAAAAGATAACCAATTTTACTTCTGATAAGAAATTTTTTATACATTCTCTAAAGAATTTTTTTCTTTTTTTTTCATTGTGATTCTCTCTTTTAACTTTTAAATAATTACTAATATGGTATTTTTGCTTGAATTTATTTGGGATTCATTTGAAATGTTAAAAATCATTTCATTTTACAGTTTGTTCTCCTCTTAATATATATAATAAATGTATGGTATATATATATTATAAAATTGGTTAGTGATAAATATTTTTTTCTTTCTATTTTGAGCTCATTTAATAAACTTGTCTCCCCACAAATAAAAGTGCAAAAATTTTTACAGTTTTTTTTTACCACGATGATTTCCGTATAATCAATCCTCTTTCTAATTAGTCGTACAATCATATATACATATATATATATATATACAGATTCCATTTTCTCTTTTTAAAGTTTCGTATTTTCCGTAGATGAATGGACGTATTTTTGTATATACTTATAAAATTTTTTTTTGAGATTTTAAATACTAGAAAAGAAATATTACTTTTTAAAGATGTTGGCAATGTTTATTATAAACGTCGCCTTTGGTAAAATCATAAATAAAAATGATGCAGTTGCGCCAGATCGTGACTAACCAATCAAATAATTAATTTAGCCAATTGCCTAATTCCTTGGTTAAATCGTTCAACTTCTAATTTTTTTAAAGTTCCAACTAAATATATACTAGTCAATTACGTTATGTGTTACGTGTCACGCATCTAAATTATTTTTCATTTGATATATATTATATTTATAATAAATAACAGATAATAAGAATGAGATGTAAATTTACAATCTATGATTAAATAATAGATAAATGGGGATCAAATCTTAAAATTAACACAATTATTATAAATAATAATAATAATAATAATAAAAAAAAAATCTAATTTATTAATATTAAATGAAAAAAAAAAATGTCTAATAAATATTCTATAACTAAAAAATTAGACTCCAACACATTTCCATCCTGTTATTGCATTATCATCTTCAATTAATTGCCAAGTACTCCAATAATGTGGATCCAACTTCATTGCTACAACTTTCGTGACCTCTGTACGACTTATAGTTTTAATTCGCACATAATCACTTCTATCATCATCGGACTTTTCTTTCATCTCCTTTTCATGTGCGTGTATTGCTTCTAAAAATGAATCCAAATCACTTACTTTCCTTCCTTGTATTTCAACAATCCAAATTCCTGGCCTTAATGAAACTGATGCCGGTGAACCATATAATGTACATGACACATATACACCTGTTGGTACATTTCTAACTTGTTCCAATACTGCTCTATATGGTGCTTGCACAAGAGCACCTGACCACCCTATAATCCGTGCTGTTTCTTTTCCATAATAAGGTGTTGTTGCTACTTTGACATTCATCTCTTTACCATCGCGTAATATTACCTATATAATAACAAATAAATTTATTATAAATTGTAATTGAAAAAATTGAAAAAAAAATTCTCTATTTTTAAAAATATAACATGCTTACCATATCGACTTCTTCAGAATAATGAAAAGCTGCAGATAAATCCGACATCCTTGTTACCATACAACCATTCATCATTAAAACAAGATCTCCTACTTCTAATAATTTTCCTGCAGAACTTGTTGAATCAAGTATATTTAAAATATATAATAAAGTGTGTTTTGAATTTGGGGTTGATTCAACTTTTTTAACCCATTCATCAGATAAACCAAGGGCTCTTGCTGCTGCAATTCTCATTGTCCAAAATTCAACATCAAGACCACGTAATTTAGGAAATTCTCCACGCTTAAGTGGTTCTAAAACTGGTTTTACCAAAGATATTGGTAGCCCACTCATGAATGTAATGTCCTTGTTTTTTTCATTTTGAGAAGAGTAATTTAACCACAGTCCTTGCACCTTTCCATCGGCATCACATAATACACCACCTATAATATAATAAATATTATGATTAGTTACCATAATATAATTGTTCTTAATCATTATTCTTATAAATACCTTGTGAACCTACAGGGTCATCCACCCTAATTCCCTCAACATTCATAGCTCTCCATCTTGGAGGACTACATTCTTTCGTACCAACATTACCAATACTTGTAACGATAGTTTTTTTCATTACGGGTGAATGATCTCCTCCAATTCCAACCAAATAAACAGAATCACCTTGTACCAATTCTTTATCGCTCAACTCAATTGCTTTAACAGGAGTTTCGCCCAATAATCTTTTTTCGTAAGTGAGAATAGCATAATTATACATTGGGTGAAGATAAAGTAATTTTCCAGGTATAATAATACTATTAGCAAAAGTAATAAAAATATCTCCAACATTTATGGGAATTGTGTCTCGATCACATATAATCAATGGCGGTTCAGTAGATAATACCACTCCCGCTCCGTAAAACTATCACATTATAGTAAAAAGGAAAGAAAAGAAAAAAAAGATTAAAATTAAGTAAAATATTTAGTCATATGCATCTAGATAAAAAAAAAATATTTACCTGTGTACTTTTCATTCCATCAACAAGATATGGTAAATGAAAATCCAGTGCAACAAATGAAGGCCAAATTTTTCCAGCAGGATGTAATGATCCATCCAAAATTTGAATTTGTGCTGTAGCAGGTTCGTATGAATGAATGGCTGGAGGGGGCGGCATGACTTCATAATTCCATAATCCAGTCATGTCTACATAACGATAATGTTAAATAACATAAATAAATAAGCTGTCAGTCAAAAAAAACCATCTATAAAAGTGAATACAGAATACACACCATCGCGGGTAGCTACTTGGAATTTGTGCCAATGTCGATCCACATGCATAATCATAACTTTTTCCTTATAAACTTTGGATAAAGAATAAAATCTCAATGGTACTCTAGCACCATCAGGCAAAGTTTTCATAGCTTCAATAAATGCATCCAAGTTTGGAGTAGGAATATTGTTAACACTAACGATTACACATTTACGCCAAGCTGACGCGCTAGCAAGCATATGACCACTAGTAGCAACAAATGAACCTCCAACAGGTTGCGAATAAGAATGAGCAAGCTGATATGAAAGCTCATTAACTATTCCACCACCAATTTCGACAAAACGATTGGGTGTTATTGAATGAAGATCTTGAATTTTTATCTTAACATCCATTTGAACTTTTCCTCGACATATGGTTAGTTCTATATCTTCACCAATTGAATCATCAATTATTGAAAATAAATGCGTGAAATTGGTTATCATCTTTTTATTTGCACGAATGACAATATCACCAGGTACAAGTAAACCATCAGCTGGCCCTTTTGGTAAAACAGTACGAACAACCAATAATCCAGTATCATCTGGAAAATTTTCACGAATTTCTTGTTCAATGCTTGATTTAAGACCCAAACGTCGAAGTTCATCATAAGGTAAATATTCAAATTCCGTTTGAAGAGTTCCACGTGGAACTTCTTCTCCTTTTTGAAGATATTTGAGAGCTCTTTTTACTCTATCCAAGGGAAGATAATAACTGGATGATGCTGAACTTGCACCACCTGCATTAAGGGCAACCGCATGACCTTCGATATCAAGAACAGGACTACCTGATGATCCACCACTAGTTCCAGATGCTGCTTGTAAATAAAAGGTATTGAAATCATTATATTCTCCAATACCATATTCTGGAGCTCTAATTAAATAATTAAAATAATTAGTACTCGATGAATATTAATATAAAAAAGAATTTCTTTATAATTTGCCTTCTATCAAGTCTTGCTAATGTGCCAGCCAAAATCGACAACTTTTCACCAGCATCGTTTCCGACAACTCTTATTTCCAATCCGACCTTTGCTTTTTCTGGACTAAGAGGAATTTGGACTAAATCCATAAACTTAATTTTGGATGGATCAAATTTCATAAACCCAAAATCATGAACTGGATCACGATAAATTGGATGTAATTCTACTTCTTCATAGTTTGTAAAGATAGCTTGAGCTACAATGGGTGCTGGCGATACAACGTGACGATTCGATAAAATAATTCCTCTCTCCTTGTCAACAACAAATCCCGTAGCTGAATACGCGCCTATAATGTGATAACCAATCAATTATTATTACCTTTTTTCTTTTTAAAGTTCGACAGATTTCATGTTATATTCGTGTTAGTTTAACAAAGAAATTAGACTAACCGGATGTTTCGGTATCAAAACTTCTTACATGATTTGCTTTGATAGATACAATAGCTTTTATAGCTTTTTCCAGAGTAGGTTCCCAAGAGTGTACTTTAACAGGAAAATTTAACGCTTGAGAATTTTGGCGTGGCCATATAGACGTATAAGAGACGGATTTTGAACGATTACGAAATGTTTTTTCATTAACATTCGGTGGAGCAATTTGCTCACAAGCAGCTGCAACTTTAATGGCTTGAGGATTAGGCTTAAGATCCTGTTTAAGATCTTCACTTTCATCAATCATCTGGAAAAAAGATATTATAAATAATTAGGTGATAAAAAGAAAGAAATTCTAAATTTATTTTTTTTTTTTTCAAAAAAAAAATAATTTATTACTTTTTGTTTAAATAGTTAAACCTCCGGTCTTCTACCACGTTTAACAAAGTCGAGACCGAATGATTAACCAAATTTGGATCGACTAGCAGTTACTTTTCTAATAACTTCAAAGCCACACAGAAGATTAAGAGAAATCGAGAACCTCTCGGTAAACATAACGTACTTTGATTGTTACATATTTTAAAGTTATATGACAGACTATCCATATTAAGATATATTGGGACGTTGACCGTTTTTTTGTAAATCTGTGCAACTTTACATGACCTGTTTTTTTGCTACTACCGAAAAGGGCAATAATTAATTTTATTGCGTTTATTTTCGTCATTTTAACACCTGACATTACGAAATTGAAATGATAAATATCTATTTAGTTTATACCGAATAATTTACTAAAAAAATTCTACGCGTAGAAATCCTCACTAAAATCGTGTTAGATAGTTGTTTGTCATAATTATGAATGAAAGTGAAATACTGCACGAAAAATTACCGCATCGTATTAAAAGTAAAGAATTTCTCTGTTTAGCTTTTTTCTTTACTATTAAGTTGCGACAGAAAATTCAACAGTACATGTTAATATATTTATTATACGGTAGCATTTAGAATATTAGTAATTCAACTAATAAAATTTAGTTCGATTAAAACATATATTACTAATATATATTAAATTTTGCACGCCAAATTAGCTATATTAAATTATAGTGCATTGTGTAAAATTGACTATTTTTATATTAGTATAGTAATGTCTGACTTTATTTTTATAATTAGTATTATTATTATTAAATATTAGAATTTTATGTGTGCATTCCTTGTACATCGAATGGGAAAAAAATCCAATTTTTACTTCTTCGTTCTTGGCCCCAATTGTGTTATGTCCTTTGAATTATTGATAAAATCAAATAGTTCCATTTATGATTTGATTGTAATTGTTCTAAGCATCTATCTGCCACATATTTTGATGCAAAGAAGCAGGTTGACGTTGTGTATGGCGAAAATTTACCATAATTTCAATGTTGGTATGTGTTTCTCTTCATAAAAATGATCCTCATTAATGTATGACGTTTTTCAATACATTAGCAATGGAAACACCATCAAGGGTATTTTCAACCTATTAATTTCCCAAAAATTGGGATTAATCGTTCCGTGATGAAAAAACAGGGCCAAAGTGTTTATCAAAATTGTCTTTTGAAATAATCAGAACACCTTTTTTTTCTTTTAACCCATCATATGGTTGAGTAGTGAAGTTGTAATAAGTTCGTAATTATCATACATACTTTTAATATTGAAAATAAGGCTATTTAAGTTTTTACGTTTTCATCATTGACATTTTTTTCTGCCATTTTTTTGAGCTATAATCCCGTTTGAATTAGATCATTAACAAAACATCTGTACCATTCTTAACCAAGATTATATGAATTTAGCAGATTGCACTAATCGAAAGTTGTCGATATTCCCTGAACCTTCCTAAAGGAAAACTATTTTTTCTATATATTCATATTGGTGGATTTCAATTCTGATGCAGTTAAATTATAGTCTGTTTCATCAAGTCTGATACTGGTTCCAAAATCCATGCAGAGGTATTCAAAATGATCCTCATATCATTTTCCGGATAAATTTAAATAGTCTTGAACATAATAAAAAAAAATCACGAGTTTGTCTACTTATGAGATTTCAGATACAGATAAGCAAACTAATATAAGCCATACATTTGAAAAAGCACAATAACAATACCTATCCTGGGAGCTCCTCCACTGACAAGACACCGGTAATTCGCGTCACTCTTCTCCTCTTGTCGTTTCTCCTCTTGTTGTTTCTCTTCTTGGCGTTTCTCTTCTTGGCGTTTTACCCATTACATCCTTAACATTATTTCTTATATTTTAATTAACCCTAATCATTGCTAGTTCGAATCGCACTGTTGCAACGGCATTTTTAATTCATTGGGTAAACAAGGGATACTCTGGAGCATCCCTTGTCATTTCCTTGGTAATTTCAAAAGAGAGGACAATAGTTTAAGGATTGCAGGATATCCACGCTTACTGCTTTTCGAAGATTCTAAAAAAATAAAGACAGATGTAAACAATACAATCAAAATTCTTGTTCAAGAGGTAAACCCTTGGGAGACACTTACCAGTGGTGGCGGGCTGAGGCAGTTTCACAATTATGTGTATGTGCTCCTTCGGAGGAGTAGCTGTAAATAATTCAGTAATTTCCAAAGTAGTGATCTAACTCCTCACCTCCGAACTCTTGTTGAAATTAATTTTTACTATAATTTCTTTTTAGGAGACTACATAGCTTTGTTTTTAGTTAGTTTTTATTTTTTTTTGTATTAATTTGTAAAGTTCGATGCTACTATGCAGTAGCACGTTATGATAAAAATTTTTTCACCATTTATATAAAATTTTTGTCGATCTAGTTGTGCAACAGATAAAACAGATAAGCGGATTTTGAAGATCGTAATCCGTCTTAAATTATTCAAAAAAAAAAATTAAACTTTTTCGGTTTGTTTAAACCGGATATTTTTTTTTTAAAAAAAAATATAGTTTCAAATTATTTATTTCGGTTCTTTAAACCAAAAAGCGTTATTTGTTTTTTTTTGTAGGAAACGGATGCCTAGATTCTAGGTAAGATATAAAGAGGAGGTTGGGAAATTAAAGAAACGTTCTAACGTTTCTTTTTTCTTTATTTGTAGAAAACACCGGAACCTCGGGTAAGTTGAATAGAGGGAGTTTTTGTGAAATTTGACTTAAAGAAACGTTCTAACATTTCTTTTTTTCTTTATTTTTGTAGGGAATAGCCTTAGAATGACCTGGAAAAGCTAAACAGGTCGCGGTATGTGTGGTTTAGAGAGGAAATTCGTAAATTCTTAAGAAACGTCTATTAACTTTTCATTTCCTTTTTTTTTAGATCACGTAATTGCGGAATTGCGATCCACTACAAAATCCGCAACGTTGCGGAATCGAAAAAATAATTGCGGCGTCATTCATAGCAACAGAACGATCCAAAAAAGTAAAGCGCATTCTCTGGACTTATTTTACTCAGACTACCCAAGCCGTATTATTATTTTCTCCGTGTTTGAAAGAACTGACGTATCGCTATTTGAAAGAAGCGGTGTCGAAAGAATTGTTAAAGTTCCAGACGAGATTTATGGGGCGACTCTTTAAGAGTGAATTGGAAAATTATTTCTATAATAAAATAAAAGAGGAGATTTTTCTTATATAAAAAAAGAGACACGATTTGTGCCAATATTTCAATTGGAAATTTCCCTCCCTTATAACAAATTAAGTATGGCAGAAATATATTTTTTTCAGTGTAAGAAATATACTACAGGGCTTGCAAACGAATGCATACAGATTTCTGAAGACCTTACTAGCACTCACGGAACACAAGCAATATAAAATTTCGGCGGGCTTTACTAAGGTTAATGTTCATTTATTCTGACACTGCATTCTCGTATAAGTATAATTGACGATTTTAATTTTATTCCACAGATTATCGACAAATGAAAGTCAATGTTGGAATGTTGTGTTAGTATATGGATAATTTAGATGAACGAAAAACTGACGTGGTTTATTGGCATCAGTATAGAAACGCCATTTCACTTGTAAAACAAAACTATGTATCACATCTATGAACCGATTCATGCAATACTTCGTCAAGTGTCATGGACTCATGGGGGATATCGTAGGTTTGTTGAAAGTTGATAACTCTTATTCACGGAGATATCGTAAGTGTAGTTCTTCCAAAGGATGTTACACTAAAACACATAATTAACACGTTCTTTTTTTTTTCGTACTGAACCAGTTAACACTGATATTGAGATATTTGTTTGATACATATTTTATTGCGATTTTGGCTAATTAGATTAGCGTTGCTATGAGCATGAGGTACCTATGACACTCCTATGACGCAAATGTTAATATTTTTTTATAAAAAGCAGTTAATAAAAAGAAAAAAAAATAGGCAATGGTGAAGTATCAAATCTGCCGTTGACGAAAAAAAGTGAAAAAGAATTGATCTGCCGGGAGAGGACAAATTTTCTTATAATCTAGCAACAATACTAGCGAAAGATAGAGAAGTCGTTGCAGTAAACTTGAGAGTTTTATCCAATGGATATTCACGTAAAATTAACGTAAATATCCAAATCATGGAAAATTTCCATTGCTAAGAACAGTGCTCGGCTTGATAAAGATCATGAATATGTCACATATGATAGAGAGGAAATGAGAAATTTAACTTTAACTATAAAGAAGTACTGTTCTGAAAAGCTCAGGTATATATTGGTCAAACTTAGGAATGATATAATTGAATAAAGACAAAAATCTTTCTTAGGTTATGTTAAGACTAAAATCAACATTTGATGACATATTTGATAATAAGGAAAAATTCACTATATTTGCGGTTTATTACGGGTATTATAAATTAGCAAAAAAAAATTCCACAATCCCAAAAAAAAATTTCAAGACACACCAGAAAGGTGGGATCATAAGTTGGATCTTTAGTTAATATTGTAAATTGCGTAGGTAATACAAAGTAAAGGAAGCATGTTTTAAAGATCATGTAATAAAGATAAGACTAAAACGTATATATGGTGGCATAAATGCAGAACTGAACTTCCAGTTCAATGTGTGTAAAGTACGTTTTTTACTCATCATATAAAAAATTATATAAAGAAGAAAAATAGAAATCTGAACAACATTAATTTGTATGAGGTTTATTACATAAAATTGGAAATAAAGTCAAGAAGAGACTCATTACATTTTTTTAGTTTTTATGTCATTTAGTGTTATTTCAGTTGCTAAAAAGAGAAAAAATTGGGTAAAAAAATTATCATTTAGCATTATTTTGGTTGCTTGATAAAAAGAATTGCATTATATCATACATTATTTTAAAAATTTTGCATTTAATCACATAAATGTTGATTAAGATTATAATACAAAGTACCAATACTGTTATTTTAAAGGAAATATATCATTATATTACTTATAGGTTATCAGTAAATCATAATGCAGGCCAATTCCGGCCAAATTTACAGTGTTAGCCCGAATTAATATCTGTATAACCTAAAGTATCAGTACATCTTATTGTATATATAAAACTATATTAACAGTGTATAAAATCTATTTGTGAAATTTGTGAAATACATTGATAAATAAGAAAAAAAAAGGAAAAAAAATATGATTTTTTAATATTCAGTTATATAAGTAAAAAATGTGATAACTGATAAGTTAAAGCAAAAAGAAATTGTTTTATTATTTTTTATAATTATAGATTTAACTAGTGTTTAATTATTATGCAAGTTTTTAAAGTTTTATAAGTTCATATAATTTAAATTAAAATCATCCAATAACTGAATTTTTATGATTTTAAATTTATTATATTTTTTTTTATTAAGAGAATTAAAATAATAATAATCTTGCATTTATAAAATTTAATTTTTGGCATGTAATTACATTTTAAAAGCCTAAACATTAAATTTAAACATTTTTTATAATATCTTATTTTTTATTATAATAATTTTTAACTCATTACGAATCTTGGTTTTATCAATTTTTTTTTAATTTAGATTTGTCTTATTAAACAATTCAAATAGTAGTAAATTCATAAAGATTTGATTGATATTAATTTAATTACAATATTTTTAATTATATAAATTTTTTGTTGTATAAATTATCAAAAATTTATGCAGTAAATAATTCCGTATTTCCAAAAAAAATTCTGAAATGATATAAAGAAATTGAAGTATAGAAATTTATTTATTGCTAATATTAATATAAAATTATATATTTTTTATATTATATTAATATATAATGATTTGTGTAATTTTATTAGCAAATAAACTGGTCAAAATTATTTGTATTAATTAGTAAATCTTTTTAAAAAAACTAAAAATGTTAATACATTTACAAATTAAATAAAAAAATAGAAAATTAAACTATATTATTTATTAATAAAAAAATATGTACTTTTATATATTTGCAATAAACTTTATAATTAACTAACTAAGAAAATTTATATTACAATACAGAAATGATTTCTGATTTGCAAATAATATATTAAAATTATTTATCATAACTATTTGTATAAAATTTTTATTATTTTATATTTAGTTTATTTAATTCTTTTAATTCTTATATTTCTTGAATTTTTTATAATTTTTCAATTAATTTTAAATTGTAAAAATTTCCCTCTTATTATTATTATTTTATTAAGTATTTAGGTTTTTAACTTAATTATTAATTACAAATATAAGAATTTTTTTTTAATTATTTTTAATATTGCAAAAAAAAGTTATTTGCAATAATTTTTCTCTTTTTACATTAATATTACATTCATTATAAAATATATAATAAAATAAATAAGAGTATTGCTAAATATCACTGCTGGTAATTGTCACCTTACCAGAATTAAGGTAGAATTTCAGAATTAAAAATATCATAAAACTTTGTCTACTAATATTTGCTAATATTGGTGCAGTAAAAATCACCTGTAATGAGATTTAGCAATGCCCAATAAATAATATAACTTTATTACAAAATCTATAATATTTGTATTTATTTTATTTTATTTTCATATTAAAGTAATTATAGTAATTATGTAAATACTTGCAAATTAAAAGATTTAATTAAAAATATTATATATTTAATTAAATTTTTAATTAAAAAATAATTTATAATATCAAAAGTCTAAAATATATTTAATGATATTATTTAATAAATAAAAAAAATTTTACTAGTAGTATTTTAATTAAAAAATTTTAATATAACAAAAAAATCTGATTGATTAATTATTTTTTTAAGCTTAGTAAATTGTTTATTTACAAAATTATTAAATGTTTACTGATTAAAAAAAAAGTTTTTTATTAAAGTTTTATTTGAATATTTTTGACATAAAAATTAGTTTTTGTGATTTATACAAAAACTATTTAATTAATTAGCTTTTTTAACTTAAAAGATCTTCTTTTTCTTATAAAATTATTATATATTTTTAGAAAATTTCAAAGTTTACATAAGATGTTTAAACAGAGATTATATGAAATATAATGATACTAATATTATATTTTTTTATTTTTTCTATATAGTAATATATGTATTTTTGATTGCTCTGCAAGTTTACTTAAGGCATCAAAGGGAGTTTGAATGCCGTTTTTGATTTATATATGAAAAATTGTCTTTGCCAATCATTTTCTAAATTTTTTTAAGAGTAATTAGTAAAATCAATTTATTCATAGGTAAAGTTAAAACTGACATTTAAAAGCACTTTTAATGCCTTAAGTAAACTTGTAAAGCAGGCAAAAATCTATTTATCTACTAATTTTGAAGTTTATACTATTAGTCAAAATGGCAATAATTATCACTGGTAAAAAAATGATTAATCCTACATATATCTTACACATATCAGGTACTCAAAATGTAGAAAATCATATACAAATAATACACCTATCATACACATATTGGATACTAATATATATATCATGCATATATCAGGTACCTGCTGATAGGTATACAATATATATAAATACCTGATATATATATGATTGTGTATTATTTGTGTATGATTTTCTACATTTTAAGTACCTGATATGTATAAAATATGTGTAGGATATGTATAAGATAGACCATTTTTTTACCAATGATATATGATCTGAATTTAAATACCTCATGTACAAATAGAAATTGCTATATTTTTATTATTTAAATTATATTAAGTTTTTTTATTATATTAAAATAGTATTAAATAAAAATATTTATAAAAAAATAAGTTGTAAATATATTTATTGCTTAAATTATTTTGGACTGCCATGATTATAAGTAAAATCCCAAATTTAATTATGACATCCCAAATTATTTTGGCATTTTACATAGTAAATTATATATAAACTGAATGAATTATGGCATTTTAAATTATAATTATAGCATTTTAAAATAATTTAAATAGCATGTATAGTTGTAAAAGTTTTTTTATTACTTTATTAGTTTAATGTATTAAAATAAATAGGTATACAGTCAACTTTCTATAAATGCACCCCCCTTGGGCATGTGATTACAAAGGGTGTGCATTTATAAAGAGTAAATAATTAGAGGTCATATATACTTGGGACTGAATCAAAGTGTGCATTTAAGAAGGGAATGCACTTATAAGTAGTGCATTTATAGAGAGTTGACTGTATATATAATAAATAACTTTTTTTGGCCAAATTGAATTGAATAAAGTAAAATTTTTAATTTTTAAAACTTATAAAAGTATTTTTAAAAATCTGATAAATATGTTTATAATTATTAAAAATAATGCTATATTATATAAATGTAATATTACTTATAATTTAAAATTTTTAATTTTGATAAAATTTAGACTAGTATTATAAATTGGATATTGCTAAAACTTACTGCAGGTGATTTTTACCATACCAATATTAGCAAATATTAACAGGTAGAATTTCATATCATTTTTAATTCTGCCTAAAATTCTACCTTAATTCTAATAAAATGACAATTACTAGTGGTGATATTTAGCAATGTTATTATAAATTTATTTAGAATTAAAAAAATTTTGGTTAGAATTATAATTTAATTGTTTTAATTATTTATATTAATTTTAGCCAATTTTATATTTTAGATATATATTAAAATATTACATTATACTAATAATTTGTATTGTAATATAACAATATAAAAATACTTTTTATTTATTTTGTAATATTTTTACTACCAACTATTAAAATAAAGAAAAATATAAGTTAATAATAGAAATTTGTAAAATTAGTAGTACCAAAAAAGTTCTAAGAATTATATTTATGATAATGATTTTATATAAATAATTAAATTTATTATTAAAAGTTTTAGATGTCATTTTTTCTTATATATATTTATATAGTAAAAACTTTTGAATTGTATTAAAATCTTCTTTTATTTATAACTATTATTATTCTAACTTCTTTTTTAAAATTGCTTTAAATATTTTGATTTGCATTTTTAGATAAAAAATTGCCTTAATTTAGGAATTGGAATTTTAATTTATATATATATATAAATACATAATATACTTCTTATACTATTATTTTAATAGCATATAGTATATTACAGTATATATATATAGTATATATTAAAAATGTAAGTTATAATGTATAAATATTTAACAGTTAATAATAAAATTTTTAATTGAAATCGCTAAATATATATATATAAATATACATTAAATTCTAATAATATAATATTTTTTTTTCTATTTGATATAATTTATTTGATATAATAAAATATAACTATTTTTTTATTCAGTTAAAAAGATTTGTTTATAGTTTTAAATCTATTAGAATTAAAGAGATTCAAAAAAAATTTTTAAATTTCAACAGTATCAATTATTAATGATAACTTATAATTATTACTTTACCAAATTATGATTTTAATATCCTTTTTTTACTTTTTCTAATTATTTATTATTATTCTATATTATATCATAATACTTGATAACATTTAATTGCTTAACTTCATTAATAGTTTCTTTTACTTATAATGATTAATCTATATAAAATAATAAAAATATCTTCAATTATAAACATACACATTTAATTTGTGCAATAATAGTAATAAACTAATAATTAAATATTAGGAAATGCAAACAGTTGTAAGTTAAAGATAAAACTAAAATTTGTGATTTTATTGGATGATATTACATGATCAACCATTTACATATATAATCCTTTGTTACTAATAGCTTTTTTTCTTTTCTTTTTTCATAAAAGGTTCACCTTTTATAAATGCATATTCATTAACTTTAATTAGTTTTTCTCACTATGTATTTATACCTTTTAGTTTGTACTTTATACAAAGCCAATGCAAATTTCATCCTTTAATTAATCCAGTATTTCATATGCAATCATATTAGTGTTGTTTAATATTTTTCCCAGTTGTCTTCTCATTGTTTTGGATTATTAATATTTCAACTAGGGTTCAATTAGTATGAATTATATTATTGGTTATTTAAATCTAGCCGTATACGGATTGATCCGGACTGATCTGGATTAAACCGAAAATCCGGATGAAAATCCGCAATTACGGATAATCATTAACAATTGCAGTAGGTAACTCAAAATATTTCTAAAACCAATGATCTGATTTAACAGTTAATGTTTAATGCATATAATAGTAGGACAAATAATTTTTTTTTTTTTTATCCGGATTTTCATTAAATTAAAAGTTTTCATCCGGATTTCATGGATTGAAGTACTATCTACTTTATTAAAACGTGACTTACTTTTTTTTTAAGACTTACTGGGTTACTTCAACAACAGAAGGGAACTTAATTTTAGGAAATGTTAAAATTATAATTCTGGTCGGCATTTAAGCCTTTTACTAATTTTCCAAAAGGAAAATGTGTATCATCTTCCATGTCTATTTTTCCCTAACAACGGTTAAGAAATCATAGTTAGGATATAGAATATGAACAAATAACGGATTTATCAAACTTGCTAATATTTGTATGTAGACGGGGGAGTATTTTTGTGAAATTATTAATTATAATAATTCAAAAAAAAATATATATATATATATTTTTAACAGATTTCTCAGTATTAAATTAATCCCAACAAATGTTTGACCAAGATCATAACGTCATGCGTGTATCCACAGCATTTTAGGAAAATTTTAGTAAATTTTAAATTTATTATAAACAGTAAACAAAAATTATTTTATGCACCAATTAAAAGTTAAAATTCCGTCATTTGTGCAGCAATAATTGGTTATCAAAGATATGCGTTTGTTTATCAAATTAACATAATAGATAAATAATAATAACTTTTGATATGCATCAAATTAATTTATTTGAACTACAGATTGCCGTTGAAAGTTTAACTTTAAAAGTTCTTGAATTTTATTGGTAAAAGTTTTAATTAATAGTTTTTTTGACAATTTTTACGTTGAAATTTCTCTAATAATTTTTGTTTTTATTTTATTTTCATTTTTTTTCCTCCGCATTTTTTTTATAGAAAAAAAAATAATAAATAATACTACGCATACCTTTTTTAAACTTTACCCTTTCAATTAATCTCATTTTTCAATAGAAATTTTAATTTATTTGATCTAGACTTTATAGAAACCAATAATAATATTATTTATTTTAAACCCATTTTTTTCTACCAATATCTTTTTTTAGATTTATTGACTCAAAATCTTTTTCTACATTTCGGGCAGGTACCCGGCATAAATCAAAAAATCATACAAACTGGATTCTGTTTTGAATAAAAGTTTAATCCCATATTCCCAACTTGTAGTTACCTTACTATTAATCCACATTCCTTTTTTTCAATATCTACTTTCTTTTATAAATTGTATTTATCCTTCTACCAAAAAGAATATTGTTCATAATAATATGTCCAATAACAACACAGACAATATTAGCGAAATTAAAGAAATTAAAGTGCAAGTTGGTAAGTTAAAAGGAAAAAATTTTTTGAATATTTAGGCAAGTAATATATTATTAACAATGAATCTACTACATAAAGCTCTTCGTATAAGACCCTTGTCCGCTGAAGAGTTAGTTAGGATACCATCAAGATTACAGAGAAATGTAATTTCCACAACACCTTTTACGCCGAATCAAGTTGTTATCCAAGGTGAAAAGAAACAATCATTCACCTTTGATCATGTCTTTGGTCCGGAAACAACACAAAAAGAGATTTATGACAAAACTGTCATGAAATTAATAGACCAATTCTTAGAAGGTATGTTATATAAATATATAAATTTTTTAAAATATTAATATTTTTTTTTTTTTTTTTTTTTTTTTTTTTAGAAAATATTATCATTGAAATATTTCAATAAATGTTGGACACGTAAGAAACTCAAATGTGGACATATAATATGGATATATAATGTTCCATATGGAAAACAATATCTAAAA
>QZLH01000757.1:49955-61780 GCA_003833135.1 Oehlia diaphana | reverse complement strand
CTTAATATTTTAAAATCAAAAATTAACAAAAAAATTCAAGATAATGCAAAGCAGTTTACATTAGATAGTTATATGAACTTATGTTAAATACTTGAAATATGTAAATATGTAATTGTTGATAATAAAATTCAAAAAACTTTCATTAAAAGAAACTTTTTTTTGTGCTAATATAAAGTTTACTATAAAGAGAACTTTCAATTTTGTAAATATTCGTTATAGTAAACAAAAATGACTGGAACCAAGGGTTCACTATAACGAGCTTTGACTGTATCTTAATTGTGCGTGGCTATTCAGTTCATAAAAATATTTAAATTTAATATACAGTGTAGTATACGAAATTAATTAAAAAATTAATTAGTAAAAGACGTAGGTATCTTAGTATTTTAGGCGTATAGAAAAGTTTATGGTTAAGTTTAGGAGGAGGTAGTTCTAAAGTCATGTGATAATCACGAGTAATATTTCAAGAAAATAGAAGGATTTTCTGGTGAAAATCTTTTAAAAAGAAGGGTTTTGAACCTTTGTTATAACAGTAGTTAAAAATACTCAAATATTATTTTATCTGAAAATTATTTTGTTTTATTTCTAATAAAAACATGAATTAATCACAAATAAAAATTATCGTATTTTTATTAATACATTGTTCTTTTTTTGTTTTATTTTACTTCAAATTATATTTTATTTTCAGAAATTTTATAAATGAAATCACAAAAAAGGTGAGAAATATTTTATTTATTTTGGGATAAGAATATGGGAATAGGTGTACCTTGAGGGTGTAGTTATGTTATCAAATTGATATATTTTGAGAAATATGTAGGAATAGATATATCTTTTGGGGTATAGTCATGATTTTAAAATGGGTAAGAAAAGGAAATGTAGGAATTTTATTTATATTTTGATGTTTAATTTTAAATGAAATGTGAAAATGTTATATTTTTGTTTATTGTTTGTAATACTAAACCAAGCAGGATATTGTGATTTTAATATTCAACTATACCTTTTGAGGGGTAGTTGGGTATTATGAAGTGATACTCGTGGCAAGGGTATCCTTCAATAGGCAAAAAAATTTTTCTGGATGGTCCGAGACCCCTAGACCCCATCATAAGCTTTTTTTTTTTTTATCATTTTTTTTTTAATTTTACTATTTACTATTATTATACTAACTTTTTCAGATGGTCAGATGATTTTTTTTCGTCATCTTCAATAGAATCCATATGATAGTGATAAATAGGATTAGTTATAGTAAAATATTATGAAGTTGCATCTATCAAATCATTGATATAGAAGATTATAGCAATATTTTCATAAGAGCGTCAACATATTGAAAATATATTTCTGAATTAGTTGTTATTTTTTTTATTTTTTTCAATTATTACATTATTTTATTAAAGTTGCAAATTTAAACGTATATGCAAAGAATATTATTAATATATTTAAATATATTTTAAACATCTTATATTTTCATTGCATACACTAAAATATTTTGACTACATGTTAAGTATACAACTGCTATTTATTGTTATCTGTCGGTTATGTGGTTTTCTCATTTTTCAAATTTGACATGTTTTAGTAAAGCAATTATAAAGAAAAATACTAATATATTTAATAACAAATAAATAGATTGCAATTTTAGTATTTTATACTTTAATTTGGCAATCAAATAGACCAATTACATTGCATTTTTAATTTTACCAATCAGTCCAGTTAATTTATTAGATTAAAATTAAAAAATTATTAAAAAGTTGCTTAAAAATAATAGAAAAGTAATAAGAAAATACTCAAAACTTAAGATATAGTAAAATTTATTTAATTTTAACTAGTACTATTGCATAATTTTAGCCAGATTTTTTGATACAATAATTTAGCATTAAATTAATATAGAAGTGATTTAAAACTAGTAAACTAATAAAATTTTTACCATAATACTATTATATTATTAAGTTAAATTTTTCAAATTATATTCTTTAAAAATTAGTTAGAATTGTATTATTAATAGTGTTAGTTAAAATCAATTGCAAATTTATTGTATCATCTAATATCTAATAAAATAATTTTTTTTTTGCCAATTAAAATAAACATTTTATTGTATTATTTTAATAAAAAAAACCTATAAAATAATAAAACAATGGTATATTATAGTCTGGATAGGTATATATATATTAATTGAAAGATTTTAATATTCTGAAATATATTAATTAATAAACTACTATAATCAGATCTCTATATAATCACCTTTTATATAAGAACACTTTATTTGTTTATTTATTTGATCAGTGAGAAGAACAGTGTAAAAAGTGAATGCCATTTTGTAATAGAAAGGATAAAATCTATTATGATTTACTTTGAAAGAAGACCCACTTGTACAAGAATATTGAAATTCAATAAAAAATTGATTTTTATTTTTACTTTTTTCTGGAAGTTTTGAATTAAAGTCCTTTAGAGAATTATAAACATTTTCTATTTATTTATCTAGTAATGAATATGTTGGTATTTCACTTAAAGCTAAAAATTCTGTAAGTACCTATTTTTTGCTTAACTTAATTATTATTTTTATTAATTAATTGACTCCTATATAGTTACAACTCTATATAATCACTGATTTTTGCTGAACTAATTAGGTGAATCTATGAATAGTAAGTTTTTAGATCAAGATGTTTAGCATTAGTAATTGCACACTTATATCAGAGAATGACCATTAAACATCAGTTTGTTAACTTGCATCCTTACTTGCCATCCCACTAATAATTGGCACTAATTATTATATAAAATTTGGGGAAATATTAGTCTCTCTATTTTGAAATTACACTATACACTTTTTACTAGCAACATATAATATCCAATAAATAAACACTAAAAGTTAAAATTACTTGAGTTTAGCAGGAAAACTTCTTGAGAATATACATTATGTCCTTTTCCATTTTATAGTGGATTTCAAAAAATTAGACATAAACCTACTGAACAGAACAAAGCATTGTTAATGCTAGAGTGTATATACTTCTAGATGTTTCAACCTTTTCTAAGTAATAATAGGTTAAAAATTTGAAAAATAGTTTTCTTACCTTTCATGATTGAAGTCCGATCATTTGGATTCTAAAATTTTCCAAAAGTAAATTTTTTCCTAGAATAAAAATTTTTTTTTTCGTATCGATTCTCGTGAAATTTGTGTAAACTAATTGGCCTTTCCTATATTTTTAATTTTACTATAAATTTCACTCCACGCTTATATAATAATTTTTTACCCACTTGGGGCGGCAATAAACTAAAAATGGCTGATGGCACCATTGGTGATTTTTAAATAAACAGGCTATTATATGTAAATTCATAAGAAATTTTTCTAAGGTCAAAAAGGTGGTTGTTCAGATAATTATTGAAAAAATGCGATTATTTGACTTTTTTTTACTTTAGCATTTATTTATAGTAAAATTTTTGTGCCGATGTTTTTTGCCAAAATTATAAATCGGTATTTAACTGGCTAAATGACCATTTGAGCAATGAAGGCTTAAATAAGTCTAAATAATAAAATGCACAATGCAATATGATGTTATCAATCGAACAATATGGTTATATTTAATGAGATCGAGTGCATAACTCGTTATCTGTTATTGTGTGGGTAAATCATAAATCATTACGCATAAAAAAAATTGAGATTTGTCGATTACCACGAGGAAAACCAGTTTTAATTTACATAAAAAGAAATTTCATTGAAATAAATGAATTGATAATCCTTGAGGCGTTGTGTTTATAATCTCACTTACATCTTCTAATTTTACTTGAAATGGAAATCTTTTAACAAAATTGACAGCGTGATTAAATAAAAAAGGGAAAGGTCAAAGCTCCGAGAACCGAGTTAATAAATTTTCTATAAAAGGCCTTATTAATATAATTATTTGTTATGCATGACTGCATTTGCGGGAAATAGATTAATAATCAATAGTGTATCAAGAACTGAGTCAAACTGGACAAGCAGTAATACAATATTAAATAAAAAATCTAATTCTCTCGTCTAAAATGGTATTTTTTAAATAGTACCAATAAAATGGATGGAAAGTTTTTACTGTTGTCAAAAGCTCATTCTATTGGTTGAAGCGTTGTTGCATGAAGTTCCAGAAAAATTCATATAGTTCAGGGTCTGTCCCAAATTAATATAAATTGGCTATAATGTGTGCATTGTCTTAGTGCATAATGGGTATTTGATCTTTTGATTTTATTACAAATAAAATAAATAACAATACATTAACAATGTATTAATTGATGCAAACCGCGCCTAATATATATGATTGTAATCGAGATGGACGCTTTAGATCATAATGGGTAACAACTTGTTTTAATAGGTTCGTTTGATCTGTTTTTTTTTAAAAAAAAAATTTAGGTGATATGCTTTATTTACTTTGAAAGCCTGTTTGATTTGTGTTGATCAAAAAAATAAAAAATAAATTCTGAAAGTTGCAGTATTGTTTATTTACTTCATTCTTATTTATTATATAAAGTATATACCGTGTTAATTACTAGTCCTTTCAAAAATTCTAAAGCAAAAATATTAAAATAGGTCAATATTGCTGGAAAAAAAAATTACATAAATACTGTAATTTACGGATCCACCCTTCATTTTAACGCGATCAAGTAATAAAGATCCTTTTAAGCTTGATTCAGAAAAAGCATTAAATATAAAGGACAATTTGAAAATCAAAAAATTGTGGCGTATTTTTTAATGATTATCATAATCTCTAATACAAATAAGCTAAATGCCGAATATAATAAATTATTGATTATTTTCTAAGCCGGATTGAGGATTCGGAAATAATGTAATAACGATATTTTATTTCATGGAGAATTATAATATCAGTAATCTCCATAATCTTATTGGTTCTTGGTTCAAGTGATAATATAATTATATTTCACGGGATAAAATATTTTTAGAACGAATATTTACGATTATATCAAATAATTTATACTTTTAATATATTAGTTATTATGAAATAGAACATCATCTTAGGATTCATAATAGAGTCAAATTAAGTATTAAAAGTCGAATGGTAAATCATATTTCCTTCTCTTTATTTACCCAAACATAGTTAATAAGCACCCTGACTTTTTCGTTTATAAAAGTAATAAGTAATTTCACGATTTGTTTATAATTTAATGCATTATTTTAGTGGTCCTTAAATTGTTAAAATTATTCTGAGTTGGAACTGAGTCATTTATTAAGGGGTTCGTGCTTTTAGAGAGATGAGATTTCAATTTTTCAATTGAGATTATTAAGACGTTAATTTAAAACATTAATTACGTTATATTTTTAGATTCCCTTTCAAATGATTCTAAACACAGTAAACACAGTAAACAATAGTAATTAAATTTATTTTTGCAAAGAAAGCAATTGGCATACGGACGTATGAGATGTGTCAGAAAACGATCAATATATGGCGTTTTTTGATGCTCAATGAAGGCGCACCGGAAACTTCAAGTCCGATTAAAGATTTTAATTTGGAAATTACTTACGTCGATTTTATATTAAAGGGCATGATTTTCGTTCAGCTGTTGATAATTCTGTACTTTGTACCTAGAATTCTTTGTTTTTAAGAAATTGTTTAAAATATTATTTCAAAAAAAAAAAGGTAAACAAAAATGCAAGGGTTGATTTACTAACAATCAACCTTTTTCAGGGTCAGTGCGAGTTGATATGAGCTTTTTTATACGTTATGTGTGTTGAATTGAATACTTGCGCGACTATATTTGATGTGAAAGTTCTGATTAGGTTCTTTTGTTCCGAAGCAATTAAGCAAAATTTACATTATTTAAAGCAATTTACATTATTTAGATATTACAAAAGATCAACAAACACCCCTGCATCACAATTTGTAATTTTTTTTTTATGCCGGAACAAAACACTTTAACTCCATTGATTTTTTATTCGTTTAAAATTTCTCTACAATATTTATTCCCCCGAAAAAAAAAAAAAAAAAACAATAAAGTAACTCCGAAAAATGCGGAAAGCTCAACAAATGGGTTTACATGTGAAAAAATTTTTTTCTTTTCTTTTTTTTTTTTCATTCATTTCATTCATCTTTCAAAATTTCTCTGAGTCAGGCGCCAAATGCATGCATTTATATTTGTCCTACCCATATATTGAATTCATCTTAATTTAACGAATTAAGTAAATTAATTTTGTATTTTGCCAAAATAGAAAGTTCATAATTTTATTCGTTTTTTATTACTAGTTACACGATATTTGTAAAATTTTTTTTAAAATAGGCAATTATCCGTAACGCTTTGTTTATAGCCTATAAGCTGCCTTGTTTTTATTTAACATTATTTACACTTTTTCATTTTATTATAATGTAACCTTTTCGTTTATTCGATAGAATCCGTGTAATTAACTTGGCGTAATTAGATATTTTTTTTTTTTGTAATGATCAAGAACACAGCCACTCGCTCATGATCACCATCACCATCACCATCACCATCATTGTCATCATTTCACCACGAATGAAATTAATAATAAAGATTTAATTGAAATCTTGATGTGCTAGATCACATGACTTTCTGGATTATATTTCAGCTTGCTCTAAATATTTTACCCTGAAGATTATGTAAAGATATAAGTGAATAAAATGATATATTTCCTTTCATACTGTACAATAATAATACATTCTCTCAATTGATAGCAGAACTTAAGTTCACCATTTGATTGAATCTGACAATTATTTTCCTAAGAAATTTAAACAATAATTATGATAACATCAATGATTAAGAAATATAAAAATATAATTAATTCAAATTATCTTCGTTTCACAAGACGAAAGTAGAAATAAAAAATCACTACATGTCATTCACAAATCTTCTTCACCTTATAAAATAGACCCATAGATCTTTCCTTATTAATTAATAGTACAAAAAAAAAATCAATTAATTACAATATCTCATTTGAGACTGTTTTTATTAATTAGATTCAAACATAACTGTAATTATGTGAACTATAAACAAATTATATAAATAAATATGCAACTACCTTACATAATTTTGAATTCCATTATCTATTACAGTAATACTTCACAAAGAAGTAATGAAATGAAAGTGGTGAAGCTTGAATTTAAGAAAAATGCTATGAATGCTTAACATATTTCATATAATCATTGGCTTATTCTATATAATTCAAAATACTTATGTGAGAGATTATCATATTTCAATCCTTCACTCCCTATATTTTAAACATCTTCATTTGATATTTGATATCGTCGGAACTTTTTTATACCACTAACTTTTCATTAAAATTAATAAATTTGACATGTAGCTTATTTCATATATTGATGCAATTACTACGATACTTGATAAGTCAACTTCGATATCTATCATTAATCACTGAAAGTTTTAGTATCAACGTGTGTATTTACTTCACCAAATTAGACCCACTGTTTGGCTGGTATTGTAGATTGAAATTAATGATTAAGAAGAATCCTTATCATAGTACATAATAAACGTGACCCAAGATCTTACTTCTTGCTGATTCTCTTAATAAATCACGTTTCAAGTGGTATTTTTCTCTGGTCCAACATGTTTCTTTTAATAAATACTCGAAGTGAAACTACGTATCAAATACTGCGCGGAAAATTATATATTCTTTCGGTTAAATATAATGATATTTTCCCATTGATAATTTAAATATTCACACCAGAAATTTTTGTAAATTTTGAACTGAAATTCACTACCTGTTAATTCATTTAGCCAGATTTCCATTTCTTGCAGCCTTATAATTTGATTGATCATTTTTATAAATAAAATGACTTTGTTGCGCCATTCATTCTATCAGTAATTCTGAAAAAAAGATTTTTTCTTTACTTGTCTCCCCTCACATCGGAATGTTTAGATATTTGAAATGTTTCTCCTCCTCAAACTCTTTAAATTACCCAAGAAGATTCCATTTCGCTTACTTTCTATTGAATCTTTCGTATATAGACATTAGTACGGTTATAAAGTATGTGAAAATACTTAATTCAATAAATCACCACCAATTGGCTTATAAAATTCAACCATGAATGAACAATTAATAACCAATTGACTTGGAATTCTATACATATCTTAAGTTTGTTAACATACTTTTTTTTAAGTATCCCTTACTCTGCATTAATGCGATAACAATCATTGGTAGATCTTTTTGTGTAACAATTTCAATCAAAGATTTATGGACTTGCAGATTTTCAAGTTTTTCACGATGTGCAATATATTTCGAATTTCTTATTTAACTGGTTTAATTAGAGGTGATGGAAAAATCGTTTGCTCGTATAGGCATGAAATTACTTTCGAAACTGGCTATCAATAATTTCATGGAAAGTAAACGCGATATCAATACTTGCGAACCAAAATTGGTGAAGGTTGGCTTCACTTTAGTGAGCTGAATGATAAACTTTTCACTATTCAAAACTTTAAGGAAGTACTTAGTGAAACTCTTCAAAGACTAGTAGATTTTACCGAATATAGCAGCATCTTTCGTTGCATTTCTACATGAAAGAAAGTGAGATGGAAGGAGAGATAAAGGAGAGTGATTATAGTGAATTAAATGAACTGTAATTTGAGAGTTAATCGCTTAGTAGAATTAAAGGCATGTCTCGCTCATGTTCCCGTTAATATTATTAGTAAAATTAATCATGTAGAAAGTAAGTTAATGTAAATAAGTACCTAGGTTGAGTTTAGTGAAATCTATTGCTTCTATGGATTCTAGAAACTAAAAAAATAATTGTACAGTGATATGAAGAACATATTGTAGCCCGGTAGTGTGAAAGAACGTTTTAGTAGACGATTATGGATTAATTAACAGTCATTATTTTGACTGGCAGATTATGGTTGGCCGTAGGTAAATTGCAACAATAATTTACGCGAAGGTGAAGATTTATTTTATATCAAGAGACTATATAGTTACAAAAAAAAAAAGAAGATTCTTGATACTTATAATCATGCTGAAGATTGTAAATCACATCACCTTGATTAAATCTTCCATTCCGTTTGGTAACAACAATGATTGTGTCTTTGACCTTGTTAGCTCAATCGACAACATATACATGAATTTACTGTTCCATTGATGCCTGTAATTTTATTGAATATATTTTTACTTCCATTATAAGGAGTAATGCCACGATATATTTGAAATATATGGACTTATGTGTAGGCAAATTGGAGATTTTATTGCTATACAAGGAAAAAAAGAAAAAAAAATCAATACATAGAATTATTGCATTTTTCCACATAGCGTAAAAAAAAAGTGCACTTAAGATCATGATGTAATGGTACGGCCATCAGCTATTGATTGGGTTATGTTACAATAAGCGAAAAATCTTGATGAATTACAGTATGTGGGTCACAAGACTTGTTAATTAAATGGACAGAAATAGTATGTATTATATATACAGTACCATATCTTATTCTAAATGAAATAAAAATCTAACATAGTAACGTTATTGCTTTATGTTAGTTTATGATGGATTCGCAACTTTTACTATCTTCTCTGGAAATCCATTTTTTCCTACTGTAAATCTGCAGTATCAACAGTAATTCGCAGAAAAAGTTGGTTCACGACCCATATCTTGATGCGCCATGTCAGGTATTAACAAATAGTCACGTGACATGTTACAAAACTCCTTATAGCATGAAATTTTTTTTAAAGATATCACAAAGAAAAACAAGAAGTAGGAGAATATCTTATAAACTATATACATTGTTGAAAGAGAGATTTCATTAATTGCTAAATAGTCTTTTTATTGCCTAGATCTCACGTATTGCTGATTTCTCTAATTAATTTTATCCTGCACAGGGTCCGACCAATATTGTACGAAGTACTCACGTGTACAAGGTCGGTATGAAGCTACTGTTCGGGAATGGAATATGCTAGTAGATTGTGTTTACGCGTATTCCTATATAAAAAAGTTACGAAATATCTACAATAATTGTCTGGAAAATGGATTTTTGTTTAATTTAGGAACTGGTGTCGGCTATAGCAGAAGTAACTGCTGATATTCAAAAGTGCAACCGTTCGAATAATCTGAATACAATAATCATTCAAAGAAGTTACGAGTCACTAGAATTGTATTCCATGTGGTTGTAGATAAAATACTCCTTGGAAGATAGACATATCTGAAAATGGGACAATTAAACCAGAAGAACATTTGTCTAATTTTATCCAATCCCTGAACTTCTTATAAAGGTATGCTTCATGTGTTTAGTTTGTTCCTTTCTATATTGATATCTTTATTTTCTTGTTTGAATGATTCGGATTTACTTAAAATATTTAAGAAAATAAATTTGAAAAGATATAGTCATTTGAAAGGCAGACTTGCCAAAGATGTTGATATAAGGTATTAATATTTTAAAAGTATATTTAAAATGGCACTATGTATTTCATTTAAAATATAATATTTTTATAGTTTATGGAATGATACAATTACAAATATTATAAGTTTGATAATTATTAACTTTACAAGGGGATTGAATGTTTTCCATGAATATATAAATAACTTCCTTATATGTTTAGTTCTTAACAATAAGATAATTTCAGTTAAAACATTTGAAGCATCAACTTTACTATATTGTCACTTATTTGATTTTAATGAGATGATAGATAATAAGCCATCATTATGTTTTTATTCCATTTATTGCAAAAATTGTGATGGGTTTATCATCAAATTGGTTAATTTAATTATATTTTTTATAAATTTAATAATTATTAATAATTATTTATTAACTTAATAGTAATAACTGAAATTAGTATTATTATTTTATAATACAAAGAATAGTAAAAGAATTTCCAAGAAAAAACAGAAAAAATCTTAAAGAGAATTTAAATTGAAAATATATATTCATTTAGATTATTAAAATAAAATAGTAACATAAATAAAATTATTATATAATTTTATAATTAATTAAATTAACTTTTAAATTATTATGTTTTTATTATTTTCTTTTATATATTATATTATTTATTACATGAATTTGGCAATTATTTACTAATTATTTTATAATTATTAATTTAAAGTATTACTAAAAAATCTATATATAATATTTAATACATCCAAAAATTTGGCAAATAAAATTTTATTGTTTAAATTGATTTACTGTTAGCTAGTTTTATAAATAATACTTTTTAATTTATGTAATTTACATATTTTTTATAATATAAAGTATAATGATTATTATATTTCAAAATTTTCAAATTAATAAACTAATATCAATTTATTAAAATTATTAAAATAAGAAATATAATAAATTATTTTAATATAATATATTATTCAGTTTATATAAAATTATAAATTACATATAATTCTTACATAAAATTGCAAACAACCTATTACAAATGCAAACTATATGTATAATTTTATATTTATTGGAAAAAAAAAGTGAGAATTATTTAATAAATTAAAAATTACATAAATTGAGTTACTGCTTAATGAATAAGTGCATTCAAAATATTTATTTTAAATTTGATTATTATTAATATTTTCATATATAGTAATTTAATTTAATAATATTTGATTTAAATTAAGTGTATTTTAAAACCTAAAATTTGAATAGATCAGTTTAATCTAGATTATAAACAATTTGGATTAAAGTTAAAATATATCCCTTAAACTGTAAGCAATTGTGGGCAAATTTGCTTGCAATTTTACCAAATTTTAGCTCTCATCTAATTTTATGAAAAATAAAGCAATTTTAATAAAAATTTTTTTCCAAAATAAGTTAAATTATATATTGTGCAGAAATTATTATCATTTATTAATTATATATTAGAAAATTGAAAATTACCCATTGGTCAAAAGTTGTATTTTAAGATAATCACAAAAATTTAA
>QZLH01000757.1:0-16268 GCA_003833135.1 Oehlia diaphana | reverse complement strand
TTAAAATAAATAAAATCAAATTAAAAATCAGCATATCATAACAAGTCAATAGAAAGTGCGATATAAAATAGTATTTCCTATATAAATATCAGCTTTTTTTTTAATAAATTGTCATAAATCGGCATATCATAACATGCAATAGAAAGTGCAATATAAAAATAGTATTTCTTATATAAATATCAGCTTTTTTTAATAAATCGTCAAAAATCAGCATATCTATATTAAAATCGGCAATATTATATTAAAATCGCCAAAAAATCAGACAGCCGTGTTAAATAGAGCAAAAATCCAATTTTTATTCATTCGACCTGTGATGCCAAGGGTGATCATAAATAAGAAGGAATTATTTGTTATCAGACAATCTTTCTAAATTCTTGTTCTCCGTGTCTGATTGCTTGATGGAATAATAGCTGTTATTTTAAAGAATAGATAAAAGTTCAGCTTTGTCGAATTCAATAATATCAGCATCCTTCGTAATAAATAATTTTAAGACTGCCTTTATTCATTTCTATTTTTTCTGTCAATTATATAAAATCTAATTAATATATATATGACCTAAAAAAATAGTTTAATAAAAACTTTCACTTCAATTAACCATGAATTTATGTATAACCTTCTGTCATTCTTATCTAAGGTGCCTGATTCTCTTTTTTGCAATTTATTTCTCTTATGTTTATAGATTGAACGTAATCAGTTAGATAATTAGGTATAATTTAGGTATAAACTTTTTGAATACAGTATCTGTTTGTTCGCTAAATTGTTTTACCATAGTCTAATCAATAAATACTCTTTAGGAATTTGTCCTTTAAGTAAATTTTTCATTTTCATCTAAATAATAAAATAGAAAAGGTCATATATTAAAAGAAATTTATCTGAAAATTTTCTTGTAAAATGATCCTTACTCTTGCTTTTAAAGCATTTTTTTGTCATTTTTATTATTGGGTGATAATTTGGGAGATTGTTATGATTTTGCCCTAATTCTTTTACTGGACCATTAACTTTAAAGAATGTTTTGGTATTAATCGAGTTCAGCACTTAGCATTTCATTTTCTCTGCCAAAAATTGCATTAAAATTTTGGAACAATTTATTATTTTCTTCACTCTGGCGCAGTTAGCACTCAAATCCTCAATTTTTCTTTTTAATTGCTTTTTTTGACTTGTCATTAGCGTAATTAGATTCATAATTAATTGGTTTTTTCTTTTAATGACTCAATATCTAAATTATCTATTTGTATTGAATAGCTTGATAGTCTAATAAATGTCATATATATAACAAATTTAATTTATTTACCAGTTACCAGTTCTTGATGTTCTTGACCTTTTGGAGGTTGATTGAAAATATTATTGCCACTATTCACTATATAATTCTTTAGTATTTGGATATCAGGATATCAGTTGATAATATCCATCGATTAGGAACTACTAGTCAATTGTTAAGATATGTTTTGACTAGTCGACTGCTGAGATGCGCTTTGACTAGTTGAATCTGTTGATTGGAAAGGTAAAGTTGCCTGCAGAGTTTTTCTATTAATAGTAAAGTTGCCTGCACAGTGCTTTTATTAGTAGTAGAAGTTGCCTGCAGAGTGCTTTTATTAGTAGTATAAGTTACCTGCAGAGTGCTTCTATTAGTAGTAAAAGTTGTGTTTGATCGAATAGTAATTAAGAGTAGTTGAAGTTGTCTGCGGAGTTGCAGAAGGTAGTTATAGTTGAGTAGGTTGCTTAGTTGTATGAGAAGCTTGTTGCAGTTAAATACAGGTTAGATCGATAACTAGACAAAATGGGTCTTATTATTAAGGGAAACAAGAGCTTTAACTTGTTTGTCTGTTAGAAGAACGAGAGATTTTTATCAAATATATTTCAACATACAAACGTAATCTTTAGCCGCCTAAGGTTGTAACACTGTAACACGGTGACAAATATACAAGTACATATGATCACACGAAAAGGTTATCACAATCTCGTTTTTTATTATATACAGTACATTAGAATTTGCTTTTAATCATCCATTTTTTACCTTCACTAATTCGAAATTGATCTATTATTTTACCGCATTTCGTCGTATTAGGTAAAATATTTAATTTTAAGTGGGAACGCACTAAGGTACGCACAGTAGTCGATGATAATTGAAGTATAATTTGGACTCCCAGGCGTCGCGATCATTTTATAGACAATGATTTCTATTTATATATACATTAAATACAATTCTTGAATAAATTTATACAAAAAAAATTATTTATTTCGTATCGAACTTTGTTAATACAGCAACAGTTATATATCATCTGTGATATCGGTCCTTTATCACAATTGATAATTCATTTCCACGCGATATAAAGTTTTCTTCTACTTTCCCGACAATTCTTAATCTCTTTTCCTTTTTTCTTTGACCATATTTTAGCAAACTCCACAAATTCTTTATAATTATTAATATCAACCGAAAAATCAACATGAAAATATTTTAGATTTACTGTACAATTCTCTAAAAAGTATCTATATTTGTCTAAGCAACAAATCAAATTAAAAAAATTAATAGCATTTATTCGATCTGGTAAAACCTTTACCAAATCAGTGATAAATCCAGTATTAACAATAGAAGTATATGGCAATGGAATTACCAATCGAAGTTCTTCAAGCTTTGGAGAATTATTAAGGATAGTGAATATGTACGGAATATCACTATCTGCAGTGATTTGCGTAGAAAAAAAACTAAGATTTCTAAAATTTTCACCAATTGATCCTAAAAGATGATGATTTTCTATAGATTCATTTAATAGACTGAGTTCACGCAAATCTAGCGATATCTTTTTATTTTGAAAAATCGCTTGAATTGGATTTGTTATTCTGACATATTCTTCATTGCTACAAACATCAAATAATTTCAAAGTACATAACTTTGGTAATTCTGCTAAAGAAATCTTTTCAAAATTCTTGGAGGTAACATATGTAGTATCCAAAGATAAAATTTCCAAATTTCTACATTTATCAAAGAATTTAAATGTTTCATCGTTTGTAACAAGTATTCCACGTATTTTGATTTTTTTA
This sequence comes from Oehlia diaphana, assembly GCA_003833135.1. Taxonomy (NCBI): domain Eukaryota; kingdom Fungi; phylum Glomeromycota; class Glomeromycetes; order Glomerales; family Glomeraceae; genus Oehlia; species Oehlia diaphana. Next base: position 13,229 of record QZLH01000757.1, on the reverse strand, counting down.
AGAGAACGAGCAACTAATTCCAAAGATGAGAATATTTCAAATATTGTTGCCTCATATTCTAATTTTAATGAGTTAGCAATTCCCGAAATTCGTAAATTTTCTAGATTATTCTGATTTTTTATTAATGCTACAAGAGGTTCTCTAATCAATTGAAAATAACGTTCTTCTATTTTTATAGTTTTTAGTTGTTTGCAAATGTTGGCTAAAATTTCTAAAATAGAAAGTTTGATAGTTAATTTTCCAAGTTCTAAATATTTTAAATTTGCAAATAATGCCTTGATATCATCCGCATTTAAGAAACAAGAAAAAGAACTTTCAATATTAATAATTATTCTATAGCGATTTTTGATCTCTGAAACTTCTATACGCTCATCATCATCAGTATCATCTTCCTCATCACTGTCATAATCAGTAACATTTAGAAATCTTTTAATATCATTGTACTTGATGTCTATTTTAAGCCACAAAATCTTTGGTGTTCCATGTGATATAACAGTTAAAATAATTAAAGTTATAACTAAGATTTTACTTAGTTCTGAATCATCAGACATAGTCTGAAATAAAGTTGATTCAGATCTTTCAAAATATCTTTTTTCAAGAAAATCTATAAAATATTCAAAATCTTCTTTGTTATTTTCAAAATACTTTAAGACAATTCTAAAACAGCTACTATAGTCTAAGTGAGTAATAAAACGAGGATAATCGAACAAGCCAATATCATATATCATCGTATTATTTCCATTTTTAATTTCTAACAACTTGTCTTTTTTTAGAAAAGGTATTAAAATAGGTAAGATTTTTGTATGATTTATTATATCGATATCGTTTCTGAAGGGATTACTCCATAAAAATTTAATACCATTCTCACACCAATTATGATTTACTTGGACAATTGAATATAATACGCTAGCATCTTCAATATAACTAAAGATATGTTGTAAAGTTTCGTTTGCTAGCTTGGAAACCATTTTGATAATTTTGATATTATCAGTAATAGTTTAATGGAGAAAAGTAAGGAGAGAGAGTAAGGAGATGAATTTGAAGATCAATCTCCATTTTATAAAATTATGAAATCATGAAATCATGTGAAATTTTAACAATATCAACAACAACAATAACGCGCTTTAAATTTAATTTAAATATCTTATTAATTACTGATTCAATTTTAATTTCTAATGCCTAATTTTTCACATGCGTCAGAAGGAATAGCTTATTTATGTACGACATATACTTAAAACATGACAATTGATAGTGTTTATTATAGCAAAAATAAAATTAAAAACAATTGGAAAAATTTATCACTTTTTCATTAACATATTTTCTAATAATATTTTTGTGATTTGCTGTAATATAACTATAATTATTATAATCATTATAAATTATTTCAAAATCAACCGGATCTCTCCCTTTCCAACTATCAAAAAATCTTTCAAACCCACCAACCGAAAACATCCAAGTTTCGCTAAGATGAATTTCCTTTAACGTAAATGGAGAATATTTGATTATAATATCTAATATCTCATCCCCCATCTTTTCAGCCTTTGGATGTAAACAATCTAATCTTAAATATTCTAAATAATTACAATTAATTAATAATTCTTTTAAATATTTTAAACCTACAAGATCAAGATGTGTTGTTAACTTTTCAATCTTTGGACATTTTCTAGAAATTGTTTTAATAAGTAACTCTGCGTTCTCAGCATTTTCATTTTTTGTATAAATATTAATTTCTAATATGTTTCCTTTACTTTTTTCAATTAATAATGATAATTCTTTGAAACATGATAAATGATCGATCTCAAGATATTGAAGATCAGGAAATTCCAAAATTTTCAAATACCGTTGAAATTCTTCGACTTCTTTATCATATTCATTATTCGGATAATTATAAAATAATCCCTTCTCTAATTTAATAAATGATGTTAAGATTAAAGGCGAAACACAATTAACTGGACTTAAATAAAGTTCTGTTATTGTTTTTGCTTTTTTTCTCATTGCTTTACTTAGCTCTTTGTCAATCCCCTTAAATTCTTCATAATGAATCGATAAACTTTTTAGGTTCCTTTGAACATCAATTAAAATTACCAATCCGGGAACATCTTGAATACAATTATGAAGAGTTAATTTCTCTATACCTTTACAAATTTGTGCCATCCCATGTAAGGCATCAGATTTTACGAAATCAACGTCAACATATAAATCACGGAGTGAAGAGAAGCACGTTGATGCACCGGAAAATAAAGACAAAGGCTGTGTGTTATCCCAATCTAATTTTTTAATATTTTTACATTGACTAACAAATAATTTAAAGATTTCTTGTTTTAATAGATCTCTCTTCATTTGTTTTAATGAAGAGTAATCATCTACAAGAACTATTTCAATCATTTTATATACAATACTATTATTTGGAAATGTACAAAAACTAATATATTTAAACAAAGGTTGACCTGTCATTAAAGATAATTGTAATTTCACACCATTATCAATTAAAAGTTGTTTTGAAGATATTGGCAAACAAAAAAGTATTGTGTTGAAAAGTTTTCTTTCGGATTTTTCATCATTATACCATGTAACTTTCCATAGGATTGGTACTACTATACGACACCATTCTCTATTAACCAGAATACAAGAATATAAAGATTTTTTATCATACTGTAATTTATCGAAAATAAGTATAAGAATATCCAGGTTGAGTCTCGACATCCTTTTTTTTTATTATTATCGAATTATGAGAGAGAGAGAGAGAGAGAGAGAGAAAGAGAGGGAAGAAAGTTGAAAAAAATAAGGGAATTATGAATTAGTTATCTCATCGATGACTTAGTTATGATTTTTAAATATAACTAATTACGATACAATTATTTCATTTTTTTTTATTGGACCATTCTCACGTAAACTTGTATTATTCAAGAAATTGAAGATCATTTTTTATTATTAACGTTAAAATTATTTCGTACGAAAAATTAGTTTTTCTACTATTTTAAAGAAAATTCTAGACTCTAATCAATACAAATTTGCATTTAAACTTACTGAGAGAGAGAAAGGATATACTTCAAATATACTAAATATACTGTAAATTACAAACAACATATTCTTTATTAATTAAATCTCCAGGATATTCATCGATCGCGAAGAGAGGAGAAAGAAAAAACCAAATTCTTGTGAGAAACCATTCCTTAAGAAGCCAAAAGAAGAATCTCAAAAGAATACGTTCACACGAAAAACTTTTGTAAATAAGGATTGGACTAACGATAATATAAATGGTCATATATCATAAAAAAATATTTTTTTTCAAAATATACGTGGACGAAAAAATTAAGCTCTATATTTTATTTTATTTTTTCTAAAAAAAAAATTGCGTTATATTAGCTATTGAGACAAGCGTATTTACAGTCTACTTATTTATTATTTAAAATCTATTTATTTATTAATAAAATCCTATTATATTAAGAACAAATAAATTTCTATTTTTGGTTGTAAAATTCTTTAATCCCTTAATTAATTAAAACCAATACTATCAGATCCCTCCATAAACGTAGTTTAAGTTTAATAACCCCACAAGACATAAACCTTACAACAATCATCTTCCTGTTTATAAAAATCTAACATCATCTTTCTTTTCTCTTCCGTCCATCTTTTAACGAACTCCTCACACTCATCAATATTACTAATATCATTAATTGGTGAGAAATTGATCATATAATATATCAATTCATCTACTTTACAATTCTCTAAAAATTCCTTATATTCATTGACACTATTTATTAGGTTTGAAAGATATATAGAATTAACAGTTCTAGGTAAAGACTTTGCCAATTCAATGATAAATCCAGTATTAACATTAGAAAAATATAACGTCGGAAGTGTTAAGCGAAGATCTTTAAGCTTTAAATTATTTTTAAGGATAGTGAATAAGGATGATATATCATTATCCGCAGTGATTATTGTAAAAAAGTTCACCAAGTTTCTACAATTTTCAGCAATTACTTCTAATAGATTATGATTTTCTATAAAAATGTTTTCTATGACGAGATCTACTAAATTTTTTAAAATTATTTTATTTTGAGCAATTACTCGAATAGGATTTGTTATCTTAACAATTTCTTCATTACTGCTTACATTAACAATCTCCAAAGAAATTAATTTCGGTAATTCCGCTAAAGCAATCCATTCAAAATTTTTAGATGAAATATAAGAATCTTCTAATTTTAAAATTTCTAGATTTTTACATTTACATAAAAACGAAAATGTTTCATCATTAATTATAATTAAACCACATATTTCAATTTTTTTAATGGAATGAGAAACTGATTTCAAAGATGAGATTATCTCATACATAATTTCCTCATAATTTGGATTCAATGGATTATCGAATATTCCAGCAATTCGTATTTCTTCAAGATTATACTGATTTGTTATTAACGATATCAAAGGTCTTTGAATTATTTGAAAGTAACGTTCTTCAATTTTAATGACTTTCAAGTTTTTGCAAACATTTGATAAAATTTCCAAGGTAGGAAGCTTGAAAGATAATTGACCGCATTCTAAATATTCTAAATTCATGAATAAAATTTTTGTCTTGTCCAATTTTAGATTAGCGATAAGATATTCTTCAATTTTGGTAGCAGTATCCCTAATAATGTCGGAACTTAACGATATCCCATCAGGATCATCCTCATTATTTTCTTTGTTATGTAATAATTTTTTAATATCATCATTTTTTAAATCTATTTTAAGCCATTTAATGTTAGCACTTCCATTTGCTAAAATTGTTAAAATTATTGAAATTACTGTTAGGATTTGTTTTAATTTCGAACTTTCATACTGAGAACACACGAATAGAGACGAAGCTCCAGGACGGAATTGTTCCATAAATTCTGTTGCGCATTTTATATCTTGTTTGTTTCTTTCAAAAAATGTTAAGACAATTCTAAACAAATTATCAAAATCTAAATGTGTAATGAAACAATGATAATAAAATAAAGTGTCAGAAGTTATAATATTATCTCTCTTCAAGTTAGGTATTAAAATAGGTAAGATTTTTGTACGATTTATTAAATGTAAATTATTTCTATGAGGATTTTCATAAGAGTTCTTAAAAGGGTTCTTCCATAAAAATTTAATTCCATTTTCACACCAAGTATGATTTACTTGTATGATTGAATATAAAGTGGTAGTATCTTTAATATAACTAAATATATGTTGTAAACTTTCGTTCGGTAAGTTCGAAACCATTTTAATACGATCAAAAGGGCTGTGTGAAGACGAAAAAAAAAAAAAAAAAAAAAAAAAAAAAATGAAATGATCGGGAAAACTTTTAAAAAAAATTTGTGTAAAAAGCCCAATGTTACACGGATATATTCAATTTAATTACGTCATTATTTATTCTTTTTTTCAGCTAACTAAAATAATGCGTTTCCTTCTCCGATTGGGCATACGCGCATGAATCATAGTCTGTGTTTCGAAAAAGTGTATCGCTATGGTTGGCCGAGTTCATGTAAAGAAATGGTTACCTAAGTTTTACCTAAGTTACCTAAGGAGATAAATTAACTAGTGATCAACAACAATTGAAAAATTTACAAAAAAAAAAAAATAATCATAATAAATTCTAACCGAAATTAAGACTCGACTAGAATTATACATAACCATACTGCAAATATATATCATATTGAATACATTTTTGTATTGATAAAGAAATGATTCAGTGATTCATAATAAATAATTTATCCATTTTTTAATATATGAGTTAGCAGATAAAAACTAATTTTGTGCAACACTTTTTGTATTTAATTATTCACTTCATTATTAACACCACGCACATGTTAATTTCTTAAAATGATTTATAGACAGGTGAACAGATTTATTTGACAGGTTTCATAACCAGCTAATTCATTTCCTTGAGATAAAATTATAGTTCTTGAATTGGGAGGGTAACATATTCACCCCTACGGGTAACCGATATTTTTTTACTCTCCCATCCAATAGTTGTACTGTATTATTAATTTATTATGCATGCCACTCAAGATCATGCCTAATTTTAACAGTTTTTAATATAAAAAGTAATTTTTTTAATTAATGCTTTTATAAATATTTTAATCTCTCCCTTTTTACTAGCGGTCTGCCAAGATCGGCATGATGGCTGCATAATAAATAATAGTAATTGGGTAAATTTTGCCGAACCGCGAATATTCGGGTACTTGATTGAAGATAAATAAGGTATAATTAATAGTAGATAAAATCTCGTCAAAAAATTAATTATTCACTGTTCCTGGAATGTATAGTTGGTTATATGTTATACTTCCACAAATAATATTACTTTTCTCATGAATTTCTAAATCGTCCAGTTCTACCTGTTGAACTAATGGTGAATTTTTGCTAAAAACCATTGTATAGACGATGTTTTATATCTTTAAGCATGTGATCATGTATTATTTGTCTGTAAAATTCTATAAACGAAGTTTTAATATACGTAACAAATATCATGAGTGAAAGGACATGTATACTTTCTGTAATATAAATGTCCGATATTCAAAATCCTTTTTTCTTAATTTTCAAAAGTATCAATTGAATATTTATATACCTCGATTTAGGCCTCATTTTCATTTCTTAACACTGACCCATTCATTAAACTACCCATTAATTTGAATTAAGGATATGAAGAGAACAATTTCAATAATATCTTGCAATTTTTGAAATATTCTTATCTGCTCTAATATTTTAAAAGATTAAAATTAATGCTTTTAGTAAAGAAGCATATTAGCGATTGCTTACACAGTAATTACTTAAATATTGATGCTTAGACAACTCGTCAATGGTCCTAAAAATAATGATAAAAGTTATGAAGCTTACCAGTTAATAGAGTTTCGAACCGAATTTATTATATACCCGGTTTCCCTCGTTTCCTTCGGATTATTTCGTGAAACGAACCTTCGTTATAGCCGGATTTATTATATCCAGTTCCTTCGAATTTTAATTCGAATCGGGAAAATCTGGATTTAAATCTGAAGATCGAATACCGTCATCTGCAATATCAAAACTATTAATATATAGCCGATTTTTATTTGCTTTTGAATTTTGAAATTAATATAATGGAGGCGTTTTGAAGCAAGAGAATAATCACTAATTCTTCATTATATGTCTGTTTGTAATTCATTGGAAATAAAATTAAGAAAGTCTACATTAAATTTGTTTTTGGAAAGATTTAATATGAAGAGCGTAAATTTTTTTTAGAAGAGAAACAAGATTTCTTACTCAAAACTTGACTTTTTTTTTTATCGCGAGATCCTCTTTGCTTTAACTAATACTAATTTCAAAATCTATAAAATCTATTGGTAACGATTTATCTTCATTAGATTGAACTTATATTTATAGAAAATTTGTTTCAAAAAGAAATTTGTTTTTAAATTTATAATTAAAACGTTAAAGTGCTTTTGAACTTATAAATTTATTATTATAATCTTTTTACTAATATAATATCATGGTCAACGAAAAAATTTCAAAATAAAGATCGTTCTTTACAGTATGCATTTGTTATAAAAACTTTCGAATTTTTTTATTATAATTAAAGAAATTGGTGAAAATATAAAAGTTTTCAACCATTCATCCCCTTATATTGTACGTTATAAATCCTATAATTTTTTACATGGTGGTTCAAAATATCATTGAATTGTGAAGTTTGATAATCTTCTCTTTAAATATATATAGTGATGTTGAATTTAATGCTTTGCTATTTCTTTACATCTTCCTCTCCTATTATAAATGTTATATTTATAAAATTGAATAAAGAAAGAGCGGATAAAATATATCACGTGATTCATTTCGATCATTGATAGGGATGGAAACCGGCTCGCTACAGTCCGCTCCGATTCTGAACCGATGCCCGACTTGAGCCAGTTCGAATTGGATGAGCCGGTTCCGGTTCCATATGGATTATACAATGGTTTTGGTCAGTTCGGTCGGAACCGAAAGTACCGAACCGATTCTTCTAAATAAGTAGTAGTCCTTGAATTAAATTAGAAGCGTCATAAGTGTCTAGATAGAACTATTTGTCCCTTATTTATTAGTTCTTCAAGAGAAGCCTTAGATGAAGTTGCCGTAAAGGGTAAGGAGAAGTTCCACCAGTAGAAGAGGACTCACTTGGAGCAGCAGGAATATGTGGAGTAGATGAGCCATTTGTAACGAACCCATTCGAACCACTCAACTGCGACCCTTTTCTCATCCCTAATCATGGATCACTTTACTGTTTGATTGATCTAAACTATGGTTCACCTGGTTCGATTCGGGGTGTGAGCGAACTTCTGAGCACTCACTTAGCGTTATCGAAGAATAAAGCAAAATTAACTAAGTATCGTTGGATCGTTCGATGACAAAATGGCAAGTAAACATCGAAATTTCTTTATCTTCACATAATTATTTTAAAATTTAGTAATTGAGCCTATTAGCTATTTTCCATATATAATATCAGCCGTCAGATCATTTTAAATAACAAAACTCTTTTATGATATTACAGTATATACGAATTGTACACTATATTTATATTCAAACTCCAATAAATTTAAACGTTTATTAAATAAAAAGAATAAACCTAATTCTAATCATTTCAAAAAAGGGATCAAGACAAGTGTGATAATCTTTGCAATTCCGACCACCGTACGTAAAATGTCGAAATGAATTTAATTTATTAATTACGAATTTCCATCACATTTCTTATAGCATATAAATTTATTTGATCAAGTGTTGACAACAATCTTTCATAATATCTAACAATAAATAAATATTAATTTTCTCGAATGTGAAGTCGAAATTTTAAATTTGTATTAAATACTAAATTCAAAGTACTTTATAAACATATAATAATAACAATAAAAACAGCACACTATCCAAAAATAAATTCACCTACGTTCCAAATTTCCAATCGATTATAATTCCCAATTAAGACATTAAACACTCTCATATTACTCACACACATATCAAGTAATTAATTTAACCTTTTTTAATAATTTGAAATACTTCATATTCTTCTATTTCAAAATAACCTTTCTCGGATCTTATAATTTTCTCGTAGTTAATATTTTGACAATAACCGGAAATACTCCCCATAATTTCTTTGAGATAAAATAATAGATCATTACCAAAACGTGGACCATATTCGTTAGAGAATGAAATTGCACATTCGGAATTTACTATTCTACTTAAAATAACGCTTTTGAGATTGTTTAACGGGATAAAAAATATAAAACTATTCCTTGTATTATGAGAAACACCAGGTTCCCATGTTTTAGGATTATATCCTCCAAGAATTTCGTTTGTTCCTTTCACTTTAGTTATAATCACAGTATTTAATTTATTACCACAATGCTCAAGAAAGTTTTTAGTATAGAATCCGTCACGACTTCCACGTAATAATAATTTAAATTCGTATGGATTATTAGAAAAATCATAAGGCGTAAAACCATGAGTAGGATGACCGTTCTCTTTTTTATCTATCCAACTTGCAATATATGATACAATTTTATTTGTAATTAATCTTGAATCCTTTAAAACTCTTGCTGGTAATATTGTTGAATTTATCTGACTATCACCATCCAAATAATAACTCATTAAATCATTATAAAGTTGAGGTTTTAAAAGTTTTTGATAAGGCACCACTTTTTTCAAAAATTCTTTTGATGATAATTGAAAAAATCTAACAAATGGCAAACATTTTTGTAAAGTAATTTCCATTGATTTAAAATCATTATCCGACCAAGTTTCAGGTTCTGGAAGTAATGTAGGATTTTGTGCAAGTCCCCATTTTAATACGTGATCCAAAATATCAATTTCTTCCATCTTTAAATCATCGCGTTTAATTAAAGTGATTAAAGTTTTTTCTTGAATAGAAGTAAAATTGAATGAATTAAATATTTTCTCAGGATAATTTGACATAAAATCTGTGAAAAAATTTTGAAGTTCAACGAAAGAAGCATGTTGAAAAATTGAGTTATGAATAAGAGTAAAATTTTCTTGCATCCAATTAGATTTGGTTTTAATCAAATATGATTGTAGATAATTGACTATTTCTTGTAATTTAAGAATCTCGGAAGCAATTAACACATCAATTATCTCCAAAGTATTAATATTATCCAAGGTAAGAATTCCTCCATAAATATACCTTTTAAAAAAATTCAATTATATCAAATTGATTAGTTATATAAGCTAAAACAAAATTAACTCGTTAAAGAACTTACTTTAAAATAATTTGAAATGTATTAGGTGAGATATCTGATAATTTAATATGAGCCAAATTACCATTGAAATTATTTCTATTTGTAGATATATTTCTTCGAAAATAAGCTGAACGATAATTTAAAATAATCATATGTGCTCGAAATACTTTCACTACAGGGTCCCTTCCAACTTCAATAGTAATATCATAATATTCATCATCATCTAAAATATTTATAAAATTTTGTGATAATTGAGAAAAAAATTGGGTTGTCATTATGGTATGTCGGTTGAAAAATTTTAATAAACCAAATTTCGGAGAAGAGAAATTACTGTACCGTAAATAAACAAAATTTTAAATTGATGACCATGTGATGATATCCAATATACAGTATTAGATGCGATGCGATTATTGTGGCACGTGTAAAATTCGTTAAACAATCCTTTGCATAAGTAAGTTTGTGTCACTGTCACGTTTGATCACCATCTATTAACGTAAAAAAAAATGTACCTGCATACAGTACCCTGTAATCAGTGATGGGAATTTCCAGTTTCCAATGAAAATTTTACTGGAAACTGGAATCTGGAACATTGGAATTTTGATTCCAAATTGATTCCAATGATTTCTGGAATCTGGAAATTTGATTCCAATACTTCAAAAACCACTGGAATCAATCTGGAATACATGTTTCCAGATTCCAGATTCCAGAAAATGCCAACACTGCCCAAGTATATATCTAAAAAGATGTAGCCTTCTTCCATTTTTTATATAATAATTCCGAAGAAGGCTACACATTTTGATGCATCCAGATGCCTTTTTCTTGATGGCTGGTATAAGTATGCCAATTTCAATTGCCAGTATAGGCGGTATATATTGATTCTGACCAGGCCTTCCATACCCAAGTACATATCTAGAAAAGTGTAGCCTTCTTCCAATTTTTATATAATAGATTACGAAGAAGACTACACTAAGTATCTCCTACCTAAGTACATATCTAGGTAGGTGAAGGCTTCTGCCAATTTTTATATAATAGATTACGCAGAAGCCTTCACTTTTGGATATATATCTGGTTGCCTTTATTTTACGATTTGCTGACTAAGTTCACTATCGCTTCTTTATTACATCCATCGAAAAAATTATTTAAACATTTTGGAAATATATTGTAGTATATAAAGTTTTACTTACTGACGATATGCATACCTCAACTATTTCCGACCAAACTGATCATGTCGAAACTGTCCCAACCCTCCGCTACAATGGCACCGGCCCCGATGAATACTTGAGTGACTCAGATAGCTATAATGGTGAATCTAATTTGGGATCAGATGATTATTATAACTACGAGTCTAATTATGAGTCAGATAATGAAGAAGCTACCTGTGCCTCAACCAGCATTACCAAGACTCCATCAATTCAGCTACTAAATGTACAAGAGCAAAAGACAATTGCAACATACACTTTAAGATAAGAAAAGTTTAATAACGACTTCACTCCCAAAGACTTGCTAAATACCATTTGAGAAATTTTCCTATCACTACCTAGAGATATGTCAGATGAAAAGGGGTCATTGAAATATCTCCCAATCTATTCATTTCTCTTTCTGAATGAAAAAGGGTCTAGCTTATATAATGCTTATGACCGGGATGAGGTGAGAGATAAATTGGTTATAAAAATCGATCAAGACGATCGAGCCTCAAAGTTTTCCGTTGCAGATGACATTTCAGAAGTTTATAGTTTACCCAAGATTCACGAATGTATTAATGGTTAAAAACCTTTAAGAGCTGTGATTGACATAGATGCTTCGCAGAAAGATATCGAAACAACTGGTGTTAAGGCGTAAGAAGTGTTCATTCGAATTTGTTGTTTTTTTATAAGAGCTTTGTATCGAATTCTCTATTGTAACTGGAAAGATATTCTTAAAGGATTGGTAATCGCTACATCATCAGACTATAGCAAGTGTAGCTACCATATTTTATATGTACCAGTTCTTTTCGTAGATCACCATGAACTCAAATCATTCACTGAATTAGTATATACTATAACCGGTGAAAAATTTGGCATGTTTATTGATCGGAAATTATCTGGTCACAATTTTAACCTTCGCCTAATTAGTTCGGCAAAAAAAGGTCATGTGAAGCGCATTCTTCAGTTCTCACTAGATAATGGGTGGAATGAACTCGATCATATTAGGGTTCAACCACCTCCTAGTTTGGGACTTGAAGTAAGACCTCAGATGCTTAGCACAGAAAAAAATAATAATCCACTAAGAATAATTGTGGGTCAGGATGTATTGCAAAAATGCACGAATCTTGTTTTGCAAAAGCATTCTAACTATCTTAGGGATTGGACTATCGAAGAAAAAGACTCAGAAAACTTCATATATTTCAACCGGAAAGGTCTACTAGAATGCCCACTATGTAAATGTATACATGACAAAGATCAGCGGTAGTTCAGCCGTGTATATGCCACCAGTGGAACATTCATTGTAAAATATTTCCGGCAAAATAGTGATGAACCTGGGGAAGTTTTTAAATGCGACCCATTTATTGCAGAAAAAATTCAGCAAGAAAATAAAAATTCTCCGCAATCATCCTACAAGGTAAAGGCTCCAGGTTTCCCTAAAGCCTTCGTAAAAATGCCATCTTGGGTCAAGTATAATGACCCCCTTACAGTGATAGAAACATATGAGGAGAGATATGTAAGACCATTATCGAATGAAGGCGATATCTATGTAGGTTCGCCTTAGAAGACGGGAAAAATATATGTTCTAGAGCATCTTACTATATCTGATAACGTGAATTTGCTAGTATTATCCATGCGCCACTCTTACTCAAATGCTGTTACTACAAGACTCAATCTCAAATCATATTGTGATATCGATGGTAATATAAATCTACCTGATCATAAGAGGGTAGTATGCCAGATAGAAAGCTTACATCAGATTACTAATAATTGTAAATGTAATAAAAAATGCAAATGTCTTCCAATCCAATATGACTTGTGGCTTGATGAAATAGTGTCTATAATT
>QZLH01000756.1:14862-63079 GCA_003833135.1 Oehlia diaphana | reverse complement strand
TATATACTACTATATTTTTTCTAACCTTATTTTTTTTTTGTAAATATTTTACATCTAATGTAATAAAGTACGTGTTACTAAAAAAATAATAAATAAATTAAGCTTTTTTCGTTAATTAGAAAAAAAAAAAAAAAAAAAAAAAAATTTTTTTTTTAATAAAAAAAAAAAAAAAAAAAAAAAAAAATATCGATTAAAAAACTCATTATACGGAAATGTATTAGCAATGGTAATCTCTATGAACGTACACATGACCCGACAGCAATTAAATCATCATATAAATAATTATGGAATAGATCAGGCACAAAGCGAATCAACACGTCGCGCAATTTCAAATTTATTCATACAAAACTCTCGTTATACACGAATTTTTTTTTTTTTTAAAAATATCAGCACTTTCAAATTATATTCTCAAAAAATGGGAGATTTGATTGAAATGGGTTACCAGATGGATATTGATTTCAGGATAGAAACCTGGACATAATGCCTTATAGTAATATAATCAATCAACTCCAAATTACTAAGGAAAGAATATTTATTGATTATTTAATTGTCAATTCGTTTAAGATTTTTTAACATTATATGTTCGGGGCGAAATTTGACGAAAATTGCATATAGTTGGCAATAAATTCACAAATACTAAAATTGATAACTCAATATTTTTTATTTAAAATCATAAGATATATATAAAAAAAACCCCAAGAAAAACAAATAATTATAACTTTGCTATGAAAAAAAAATGACTAAATTTTACGCGCGTCGGTTTTCAATCGCTATGTATTTTTTACGATAGTGTCGTTCTTAGACGGGATGGTCTTTTTTTTAAACATTCAAAAGCTATTTTTTATTTGAAAAAACTGTTAATATTAAGTAAAAAAAAAAAGGTTAACATATATAGAAAATTATTATTTTACTTACCTTCAAATCATCATCATTATATCTAGTACCACTAATTTCAATAGAATCAATAATTTTTCTAATTTCTGATAATTCTTCAGAACTAAGGTGAATTTTTCTTGCTTCAAAATTTTCTTCCAAATATTTAATATTTCTTGTACCAGGAATAGTAACAAAGTCATCACCCTATAAAAATATAAAAAAGAAAAAAAAAAAAATATTAAGAATATTATATTATATATTATATTATATATAATATTAAAATATATTAACCTGAGCTAGAACCCAAGCCAGACAAAGTTGACTCGTAGTTACGCCTTTCTTACTAGCAAATTCATTGAATTTATGTACAATTTCCAAATTTTTATTGAAATTTTCACCTTGAAAACGTGGAATACCTCTTCTATAATCATTCGCTTCGAAATCATCAGGAGATTTATATTTTCCCTAAAAAAGTAATTTAAAATTCATTGTAGTTAGAAAGTATTCTTAATTTTCTTTTTTTTACATACAGTATATTATGATTTTTATTAAAAAAATAAAGATAATTACAGTAAGAAAGCCGCGTCCGAGTGGACTATAAGCTACTATAGTAACACCTAATTCACGACAAGCTTCCAAAACTCCATTTGTCTCAATATCAAGAGTCCAAGGACTATATTCAATCTTAAAAATAAAAATGATGCTTAAATGCTTAAATAAAATAAAATGTCAATATAATAAAGATTGATAATATTACTTGAACTGCGGCAATAGGATGAACTTTGTAAGCACGTCGAAGACTTTCTGCGGAACATTCAGAAAGACCAATATATTTGACTTTTCCTTCTTTAACAAGTTCTTCTAAAGCACCGACAGTGTCTTCAATTGGTCTAAAAAAATTTAAAACGAATAGTTAATTTTATTTATGAAATTTTCAGTAGGAATAAAAAAATTTCCTTTTACTTACGTATTAGGATCTACACGATGTTGATAATAAAGATCGATACAATCTACTCCCAATCTTTTTAAAGAATTATCGCAAGCTTGACGAACATATTCAGGTTTGCCTGATATATTAAATTCGCCATTTTGTCCTCGAGAGAATGCAAACTTTGTACAAATAAAAACTTCATTACGACGTTCTTTAAGAACTTTTGAAAGAAGAATTTCATTGGCTCCGGATCCATACAAATCCTTTACATTTTTTTTTTAAAAAAAACGATACTCCATTATTTATTATTTAAAATAATATTAAAAATTTGAATTTATTAGAAGAGTTTGAATACAAACAGCAGTATCCCAAAAGGTACATCCTATATCAATTGCTCGATTTAATACTTTAATATTTTCCTGATCATCAGCTGAACCGTAAAATTCACTCATGCCCTACCAAACAAAATATCAGAATCACGTGATAGGCAAGTGATTATGAAATATAAAATGCAGAGTATACCATGCATCCTAAACCGATTGCAGGGATTTTTACACCAGTTTTACCAAGTTCACGAAGTAAAGTCATCTCAAAAGAAAGAAAAGTCAAAGAAATAAATCTCTTGTAAGCAAATCAATAAAATTTCCAATGCCTTTTATTTATAACGATAAATTCAAATTTTTAAACCAGATTTAATCTAGAAGGGAAAATCATTTATATGTATGCATGCGAAAAAATTCAATTTTTATTTAATATCTTTATTAATGATAATTATTAATAAAAATTTTGGACTTGGTAAAACTGTTTTTAGAATTTTTTGAGGTCATTGTTATGTCATTTTATAATATGTACAAACTTTGCCACATAGACTAAGCAAAATCAAACTCTTGTAAGGCTGCATAATAATTAATAATTAAACAACTATGTAATTGTAGTTTAATTGGAATAGTCATAATTTATGGTTTGCTATTATTATAATACATCTTAATATTTATAGTTACAATGAATAGAATGACTAAAGAATAGTTTATCTTATATGGTGATCACTGCTAGATGCGGATGATAATTACTATGTTTAGTAACAAACAAATGGGTTATCATTCCCATTTATTTATTATTGATCCATAGTAAATAATTGTTAAAGGTGACTGACTCTTTATTAATTGATTAATAATATCGATTAAATAATTTTCATAATCGGTTTACAGCAGATTTCATGTGTGGATACGTACACTTGCAAATAATGAGTAAAGTTTTATTTTCGTACAATTTAAAGGAGTATTTTTTATCAAAATATTTATTGTAAAAAAATTAATTTGCGTATTTTTGGCCTAAATTTGGCTAATCTTATATTTACTGTTAATCGCATTGTTAATATTTAGTAGAAATTTCTAAGGTTAAAAAAGTGAAATTTTAGAAAAAGAAAAATATTATTGAAAAAATGGTAAATTAGAATAAATTCATTAATAAATTCATTAGTATTTGGTTTTATAAATAATATAAAAGTCATGATAAAATAATTAAGAACTTAATGTTATTTGCGTATTTTTGCAGGATTTTCAATATCAAATGTCATATATATATTTCTATGAGCTATACATAGAGACATTTTATATGAGTAGTACGCATAATTAAGGGTCAGGTGGCGAAAAATTTTTTTACTGAGTCCTTAAACACTCGTAACTTTGCTAATAAATATAGTTTGTACAATTTATTATTTATAATATCGGAAAAATACATTTTATTGATTAATATTAAAAGTAATATTATAATTATTTTTTAATAGTATTATTACATTAGGAGGCTAAATAATATCGGGAAACAAGGCTATAAAAATATTATAGTACATGGACAATATCACATGGATGTGGAAAAATTATAAATGTGGTACTAAAAATTGTATCTGGTCGATCATTACGACACCATAAAAATTTTAATTTCACGGGATCATAAAAAATAAAGGTGTCACCAAATAATCACATGATAGGGATTTTTTATGGTGTAGTAATAATAAGGCGATGTAGTCGATCTCTGATTTTTTTTTTAATCTTTTTTTCGGTTATTTTTTTTTTTTTAAAAAAAAATGTGGTTTATAGTAACCGTCTATAAAGAAAAAAAAAAATTATTGAATGAAGATGCAGTGGAAGTAGAATCTACAGAAACTTTTGACGATTGTTTTGAGCAATAATAATAATAGTAATGGTTCTTTATTAAGGATGACTTATCATAGGCCAATAAAAATAAGTAAAAATAAATAGTAAAATAATAATGTAATAATAGAAAACATACTAGTTATCTCATTATGTATGACGTACATACCGATGGATTTTATACTTTTTATACTTTTTTCAGTGGAGTAATTTACAAAAAAATTCATTGGTGTATACTATATTCATTTTGAAGTTGTAAATAACCTTGCAATTTTAATAACTTATCGTGGTATGAAATAAATTATGGGTAATAATATAATAAAACATGTTAGATATGATGATAAATTTGAGATACTGTATCTAATTGGCTTAATTTGTGTAACTTGATGGGTAATAATTTCTTATAAAAAATCAACTTTACTTTTCTAATCAAAAATACGTTATTATTAATTATTTATTTTATCCACTTACAGTATATGATATGTCTACTTAATATACTCTACATTGATAATTTTATTTTTCTATAAAATAATGACGATAATCTTTTTCTAAATTATCTAACGCTAATTTTTTAAGAAATATTTGATCTAATTCCCGTAAAATAATCGGATTAAATTTTGGGTGAAATTAAAAATGAGATAATTAAGACTTTATTTCAATATTCTTAATAAAATTAATCAAATTAATCATTGGCAGAATGTAATTCAAAATAACGTATTATTGGACAATCAATATGGGTGGAATCGCATTATCCGAACTAAAGTGATTTACAATTTTGGTTTGTTTATACTACCATACTTCATCAAATTTTGGTCCTCTTTTATTAACTTATATTTAATTTAGTAAGAAGTTTACTTGCAAAAAACAAAGATTTTTTCTTATACAAATTTTTTTTTTGGCTCTACATTTTATGAAATGAATTCAGTATAACGGACCTCTATTTTAGAAGTACTAGGAGTATTCGAAGGAGGGATAATAATATACTTATTAATACGGAAATGAATTAACTTACAGATATTATCATTTAAGTAATTAAATATTACCACAACCAGCATAACTCATTGACTCATACTATCGGAACCGGCGGTTATTGTATATAATGATGAGAATATGGAAAACATGGTCAGGAAAGTTCTCGGTCATATTGCATGAAGAGGCAGAAGCCAGACACGACTGTTATCTTAGGTGGTGAGAGGAAAATAAAAAGGGTTAGGTTTCTGCGAGAATGTCAAATTAAAATTTAGGTGCAAAGTCAGTGAAAAAAAATTATGTTTAGAATAGGATCATAGGTAGATTTATTTAACATAGAACTGACATGTACCAATATTTCAATGTTTTATTGTATAAAAATTATTATTACTTAATACACGAATACCCTCTTAATCATTCTACTTAGAGAGCAATCCCAATATCTGTCCAAGTTTTCATTATCCAACTTTTTATTAACAATGGCCAACTCTGAGCTAAATAAACTCGATGTATTTTTTTTAAAACCTTTTTTTTTTAATATTTTTTTTTTTTTCAATATTTTTTAATTTTCCTTTATAATCTATAATCCATTTTTTTTTTTATAATATTTATATTTGTTTTTTTAAACTTGAATCTTTTTTATTCTTAATATATTTTTATTTCTATTTTCATTCTTTTATCCTTTAGATTTGGATCACGATTGCTGCGGCGCTACCCTTTTTTCCGATTCTTATTTTTAATAATAATTTTATTTCCTAATTATATTTTGCTAAAAATTTTATTCTTTCACCTTTTTTCAAATATAATAATATTATTATTATAATTTGTATGATTTTTAGTCGTGATAGAATAAATATATTTAATAAATTAATATAATTTTTTTATATTGCATAGATAAATTTTTTTTTTTATTAATAACAAGTTATACTACAATAAAATCGTTCAAGAAAGGAGAAAAAAAAGGTAGGATGTCAAAATGAAAACACATGATGAGATTAATATTCATAAAAATGCTAATTCTTCATTATTATCGGTCGCATCTAGTGCTCCGAACGATACGAGTCAACCCGAGTTAATTTGACCTGACAACTTTTAAATCAACGATTTTTAATGACCCGTGACCTGCATGACCCGCATGACCCAACCTGCACAGGTCGGGTTATAAATTTCCTTAACCTGGGTTTGACCTGGATCGACCCGGATGTTTTTAATTCTGGCAAAATTATAATTTTAGCCAAAATTAAGCAAAGAATTAATTTTAATATAGCTTAAGCAGAAAAATAAAAAAATTTGGCTTTTGAAAATAATATTTTCCCAATAGCTTTAGAATTCCAATTTATCTTTATTTGAATATTTGCTAATTATTTTACCTAATTCTTTGATTTTTATTATATTAAACCAGGTTCAAAATTCATATTTTTGATTTTATTTTAGTTAATTAGTCTAGGAAAAAAATAAGAGCTAGTGTTACATGTTTTGTATAACCATTCATGATACAAATTTCAGGTGACTACTAGTGGTTAATCACTAAGTTGCCTTTTTTCAAATAAAAGGAAATTAATTTTGTTATTATTATTTGTTATTATTATTAGAAAATCTCACATAATATAAGTTAGTACCCATTTTACTTGTCTAACCCATGTTACATGAGTTAAATTATACTCGGTCAAGTCAAGGGTCAGGTTATGAAAATATGAGACCTGAATAAATCTGAGTCTTATATTTTTTTATTCAGATCGGGTCAAATATTTCCTCAGAACCTGACCCGACTTGACCCAGTAAGAGCACTAGTCACCCTATAAAAAAATTGGATACATTTTTTATAAAGTTTTTATACGATTTATTTTCCTTAGAAATAACGTATCTTAATAGGATACGGAAAAATGCAAATTCCGTATCACTAAAAATATGGTTTGGATACGGAATTTGCATGGGATTCATATGGAATTTACATGATTTGATCACCGATTTTATCACGAAATTTATACGATTTGGTCATTGAATTTACTATTTATATTGCAGTTTACTATAATTGTATTTACATAAATCTAATTTTACTTTATTAAATTAAATAAAAATAAAAAATAAACAAAATACAAATACATTACGAAAATTCCCTTCTTATTAAAACCACCTATTGCAACCAAAATTATCTATAAGTTCAGGTTCATTTGGAGTTAAACAACCTAAAAAAACAAAAAAAAAGAAACATAAGAACGTCTAACTTAATTGGAAACAAAACCCTTCTCATATAGTATCTGCAATTGTCCAAGTCACCAAAGGTCAGCAAGAGAACTTCAGAATGTCTGATCTACATAAAGAAAAGAATTATGAAGCATCTGATGAAAAAGAAACCAAAACAAAATAAATCCAAAACTGACCTACAAAAAAAGAAGACTCTGGCAACAAAACTGAAACATCCTACAAAAAAAAAGAATCTGAACCTAACTTAGAAAGAAAAAAAAGAAAATTTGAACTGACCTAAAAAAAGAAAAAAATCCTGAACCATCCTACAAAAAGGAAAGGACTTCCAAACTGATCTACAAAAAGAAAAAAGAAACTGATTCTTCTTACAAAAAAAATCTGCTGGCCTATGAAATAAAAAAAGGGTTAAATATAAATAAAAGGAAAGGGGAATAAAGAATAAATCAAAAAAAAAAAAATTTTTTTAAAAAGAGAGTAATGAAGTTAGGAAAGTTAAAAAAAATTTTTTTTAAAGGGAGGACGTCAAAGTTAGAAAAATAAAAAATTTTTTATAAAGAGAAAATAGAAATAGAAAGAAGAATTTTTTTTTTTAAAAAAAAAGAAGAGTGGGAATAAAAGAAAAAATTTTTTTTTAAGGGAGTGACGAAAGAAAATTTTTTTAAAGGAGAGTGATGAAAAAAAAAATTTTTTTTTATTTTTAAAGTGAGGTACGAAAAAAAATATTTTATTTTAAAAGGGGGATGACAAAAATTTAGAATAAATAAAAAAAATAAGACAAGAAAAAAGAGAAAGAAAAGGAAAGACAGAAAGGAAGATCGGAAGATCAAACTCATTAAAGTAAGGGTTTATATAAAAAAACAAAAAACGTATCATAACAAAACAATAAACAATCACGTGATCTCGTGTTATGATACGGGATTTTTGTAAAATTATCTAAAATTCCGTATACATTCTGTACATTTTGTATACATTAGTTTTTTTAAAAAATGTTCGAAAATGAATTACTTATTAAATATACGAAATTTGTATACGGAATCTATTTTTTTTTTTTTTTTTTTTTTTTTTTTTTTTTTTTTTTTTTTTTTTTTTTTCTGGTTAACAAACGAACTTTATTAATTGATCAAAGAAATTTTGTATACGGAATCTATAGAAACGTACATAAAATGTATACAAAACGTATCCTTTCCATATACTGTACATATTTCTTATAGGGTCGCATCATGTAACTAAATGTTCGTAAAGAACTGTTTCTTTAATCACGTGAATTATTTTTATTTCGCGTAATAAATTATTAGGAAAGAAAGGTTTAAATGTTTGGACACAATTTTTATTCGCATAGATTACTCATTATTTTTATACCGTAAATAAATTTATTATTATTCTTAAAATTCATCTTGGTGCGTTCCTACTCCATAGATACTAAAACTTAAAGTTTAAAGGAATTTTATTACAATTCTTAAATCTAAATTGAAATCAGAAATATATATATATGAAGTTTAGGGTGTTTTTATAATGGAACAATTTTTCTTTTTTATTCTTTATATTTAAAATGAAGGAATAAAAATAATAAAATTTATAGTATTTATTTATACATATGTACTGTATTTACGGAATGCAACTTGATTGGTCGAAATTAGGACATATAATAATCAGGTTTATAAATAAATAATTCATCATTTATCTGTGACTAGATCACAGAAATCGAAGTATTTAGTTAGCCACCAGCTTTCAGATTTATTCTTGCAACATCAACTGAACGAAGCATTAACTTTGTGTCATGAATCATGATTAGAATTAAGAATGGGTTTATGATTTGACTAAACCTTTAAAGAAATGTAATTCGAATATCTATAATATCCTTTAAAGTAGGACAATAGAATTAAATATTAAATGTTGAAGATTCAAAAAGGTCACTTTCTTTGATTATTTAAATATACCAATTTTATTAGGTTATATATCATATATTATTTTCAAATGTTATCGTATAAAAATATTATTATTAAAATATAGTTAAAAAATTTTGTTTTAATTATTACTACTTGTTTAAATATTTAATAATATTATTTATTGTTACTGTTTTTATTTACTAAGAAAACGGAAACCGTTGAGAGTCCGTCGCTTAAACGCTTAATAGTAACAATAATAAAATGTGACAAAGTGTTACAATATGTGTTGCTAAAAATAAAGCGTTACAAAAATGTGATACAAAACATAAAAGGAAATAAGCAGGGGCTAAATTATAGTGACGTAGGTGGAAGGAAGAAAAATGCATGGGTTAAACCGGTACTACAAATTTATCTAGTTCCGTACAATAAATAGTCCTTCGCTACGCTCTGGACAATTATTTAATAGTAAATTAATTTTAATATTCAATTTTTATATAATTAATAATTAATTTTTTTAATCATTCAAATCACCCCAAAGGGAGGGGAAGATCGTCAGGCCAAGTATCGAGAACGAAAAGAACGTATACATTACACAAATTTTTGTCTTTGATCAACTTCCTCTTTAAGATGCCGATCTTCCATGCTTTTACTAATTATGTAATCGTCTTCAATTTAGACTATTCCTTTTTTGTATTCAGCCGTCTAATTAGTGAAAATCAAGTCTCTAATTCACACACTGTACTACTAAATTGTAAAACGTACTTATATACTACCCTGCGGCACGTCGCAGTACTACAACAATTTCTATATAGAATTCTCCAACTTTCATATTTAATGCATTGTTAAACTTATTTCTTGAATTATAAAACTATGGACACATATAACAATTTATTTGATCCAACACCAAATTTAAGACCTAGTCCTATACCTGTTTTATTTATTCCTTTTGATAATGATGAGAATAAATGTAATTATTGTGGAAACGAACACTCCAAGACACTTAAATTCGAACAAAAATATTGCAAAAATTGTCTATCTTGGTATAATCGATATACATCAGGCAATAACACATGCTTGGATATATATATTACAAATAATGTTAAGTGTACTGAACATGGAATAACTAGAAATGGATTTGATCCAACGAACATTCAAGAATGGTGTGAATATTGTTCTGAGGTTTCATACTTTAAACAAGTAATCCCAAATAATTCATCATTTAATAATCACTATTTATCAAGAAATTGTACTCATAATAATCATAGTAAAACAACTTGTCAATTATGTGAAATCATGTTGCAATCGTTCAATTATAGTCCAGATTATTATAAAATTTCTTCTGGATGGATAGAATCAACTCTAACCAAAAAGTCCATTCCGATTTTATATTTACCATGGTGGGATATTTTTGATCAATGTGTGGTATGTTCACAAAAACTAGAATATATACACCAAAAGTCAGAATTAAATATAGAATTGTATTGTCAAAAATGGTGTTCACATTGTTTTACAATTTATACTGGATGTAGATATTGTTTAACAATAAATATTATTTTTGGAATTACAAATCAAACTCAATGTATTAAATGTAAAAAAATATCACCTATTAATATTGATATTACAAATATTATCAGTGGAAATTGTATTATAGATGAATTTATTGTTTCAACAAAAATAAATTATAATAATTTCCAGTCAATTGTTAATTATTTAGATAATAATACAAATTTAAATCCATTGAATATATATGGGTTTATTAGAAACATGTTGTATTTAAGTAAACTAAATGAACGAGAAATAAAGTGGATTCCTCATTTCCAAATTGAAAATGAAAAGGAAATAGCACAAGGAGGGTTTAGTATTATTTATAAAGCAACTTACAGAGTAGGTATGAAAGATACAGATGTTGTTTTAAAAAAATTACGTGATTCACAAAATATCAGCAAATATTTTTTAAATGAGGTAATTAATGATTAATATGTTTATATTCTTGTAACCTATTCAAAATTAATTTATATTTATTTAATTTATTTATACTTTAGTTGAAATCACTTTATCAATTAAACAATTGGTATTCTGTTATTAATTGTTATGGTATCACACAAGATCCTATAACAAAAGAGTATATGTTTGTAATGGAATATGCAAATGGAGGAGATTTACATGGTTATTTGCAAAATAATTTTATAGAGGTTTCATGGAAGGACAAATTAAGTATTTTACGCTATATTTCACTTGGGTATCTAAATTTCTAATTTGTTATTTAATATTTTATTTGTTTTAATTGCTAATTTTGTTATTTTTATTTTTTAGACTTATGCAAATTCATAAAATTAATTTTGTACATCGAGATTTACATAGTGGAAATATTTTATTATTAGATCATGAAATGAAACTGGGAGATTGGAAAATTAGTGATTTAGGTTTATCACAACCTACAAATACCTTATCAAATAATGAAATATATGGAGTAATGCCCTATATTGCTCCAGAAATATTTAAAGGGTTTAAATTCTCAAAAGAATCTGATGTGTATAGCTTAGGTATGATTATGTGGGAACTTACAACAGGTTGTAAACCTTTTGCTAATATCGAACATAATTATGAACTTGTTTATGAAATTATTGATGGAAAACGACCTGAAATTACAAATGATACCCCTGAATGTTATGCTAATTTAATGAAAAAATGTTGGGACTCTATTCCTTTAAATAGACCAACTATTGATGAATTTTGGAGTTTTGTTATAAAATGGTTTGATGAAACTTCTTATACAATTTATGATGGTTTTGGTATTGCACCTGAATTTGTAGAAGTTTTTGAACAAGCTGAAGAAAAAAGAATAAAATTAATACGATCAAAAAAACTTGGACCTGGATTTAGTAAAAAATCTCATTCAAAAGCAATTTATACAAGTAGAAAATTAAATTCTTTAATTTATAAATCTTTAACTACAGATTCATCTCCAATGGTTGCATCCAATATTACAAAAGGTATATCGTATGATAATGGTTATATGAAACTTATGAACTTATTATCGTTATATTTATATTAACTTACAGTAAATATCTTTTATTGCTTATTTTTAGAATATATTACAAAAGAATATGATTATGATATTAATATGAATAATATTCAAAGGTAACTAATTATAATCAAAAAAAATTTATGAATAATATACATATTCGAAATAAAACTATTTTAATTATTTTAGTTCACAAAATATAAATTCCGATGTTCAAAGCTCAATTGCACCTTTAAATTCTTCAAGAAAGCGTAATATTAAAGAATTAAAGATCGATACTCAAAAATGATAGTAAGTAAAATTCACAATAATAATGCTTATAATTATATCATGACAGTTTTAAATTCTTTTTTTTTTTTTTTTATTAAATAGGAAAACATACTAAAACTGGATAAGGCTTACAGAATATTATTTTGTTTATTTTGTGCAATCTACATTTTATATCTCATTCTATATCATATATATCAATAGTTTTACTTTTTTGTATTCAAAAATTTCTATAAATAACTGTATACTGTGATTTAAAATTTAGATTACGTTAGGGGCATTTTTCTTATATAATAGTGTTCCAAGAGGGTCGGCTTTGAGGATATATTTGAACTTGACTTGAATATAAAATAAATAACCAGATTAACATTTATATAACGACCTGACCTAATGCACAGGTTAATTAATAAAATTTTTTAAGTTGGATCGCTAAAATGTGATTATGTGACAATATTGATTTTAGTGTAACATAGCAATCTTACCCAGTTAAAATAGTTAAAATCCACATTTTGATCACGTGGCTAGAACGAAAATTAAACCTTAAAACTAATCAACTCTAATTATTTTATAATAAATCTAAACAATATATTATTTATAAAATGTTTAAATATGTTTTATTGATTAAAGTATATAAAAATATTTTGTTTCTTTAATTAAAACCATAGGAAACCTCATAAAGGTTAAAATCTTATAATTGAATAAATAAAATTCCTTCCTATTTTACTTTAATATAATTTAGAAACATGAATAAATATAAATAATAAATACTTACAAAAGCTTTTCAGACATTTATTATATAAATTTTGTAAAGAGAAGAGATCATGAAAGATCGTGGAAGATCATTTTTTCATTTTTAAAATCTCTGGCAAATCTGTCAAATATGTGCACTAGTATAGGTTTAAAACTTTTACATGGGTAAACTCAAAGAAAAATAGTCTTTGAAATAGAAAAATATTGTAGTACTAGATATAAAGTTTTCAGAGAAATCTTATAAGTGAAAAAAAAAAAAATTGACTTCGATTGCCGATCACATTTTTTTTTTTTTGAAAACGGCTATAAGTAATTGGTCTAAGTGACATTTAGGGATGGAAAAAGTTTAGGTTGGGTGACCTGGGTTGGTTTGTTCCATTTGGTTTGATACATTAGTTCAAATCGGGTTTGGTAAAATTTGATATGTACTGACTCGGGTCTGGATCGAAGTGACAAAAACTAATTATGGAACTGAACCGGGTTTTCGGATACTTTCAGAGCAATAATTTCTTTGGAGCTTTTCATATTGCAAACTAACTGTGATCCATTTGAATAGATGTTTGGAACATGAACCAGATAAATGGCTAAATATTTGCCAGGTAATTTCAGAACTTAGTATCATTGTTTCTGACAATATATCTATCATTTTTTATTATTAAAAAAAAAGAAAAAACAAGTGGAAAATAGAAATAAAAGATTCTGACTTGTCAAATTGCGAAAAAGATTATGATTTAAATGCAATGAAGATTTAAATTCGATTGTGATAGTATAGACTTTTATATTAATCGTATATCACTTTTTATTTTCAAATATAATGTCATTAATTTACGAACTTTATTGCAAAAATTCTATATGTCCTGCAAGTGCTATAACACCCTTCTGCTTTCGAAGATTTCAATCTTAAAATTTAGTTGCAAAATATTCGTATACGTGATATTACATTACTATCCTAGAGTGCTGCCATCAACAACAGTTGTACTATTTCTCATCAACACATCACGGACAAGTAGTTATTCAATAGACAAGTCCCATATAGTTATAAAATATCAACGCATGTCCTTTAGAGTAAATTAGTTCAATTATTTAGATTTGTTTATAAATAAAACATGACTATCAATTAGTTCCAAGTTGCCTTACCACTAGGGATGGCAACGGTAATGGTTATTAACCGGTTATGACCGGTCATGACCGTGACCGATATCGGTTGGTCAAAGACCTCTGACCAACCGTTTGACCGACCGGTCTGACCGACTGTTTAACCGACCGTTTGACCGACCATTTAACCGATCCTGAAAATGTTTGCAAAACATTTTTTAATATAAAATTTAATAAAAAAATGTTTTGCAAACGTTTTTTAATTATTTTAATAGAAAATGTTGCGAAAATGTTTTTTATTACAGCTATTTGCAAAAATAACGGACCACCTAATTCATTTTTTCTCTGAAGATTCATACACAGTCATATGCAATCATACGCATTCATACGCAAAGATTATTATTGATCGGTAGTAATTCTGGCCAAATTATAATTTTGGCCAGAATTATAAAAACGGATATGCTGATCATATTCTTTTTTGGTGATAGCCATTCCACAAATTTTGATTTTCCAAAAATTGAAAATTTCCTTTTTAGAATTTGTGTAACATTAAATTTCCTAAAACGTAAATTATAATTTTGGTCAAATTTATAATTTGGCCAGAGTTATGCTCTTTTGCGTATGACTGCGTATGACTGCGTATGAAACTTCGGAGCAAAAATGAATTAGGTAGTCCGTTATTTTTGCAAATAGCTGTAAGTATTTCATAAAAAAAAAATGTTTCGCAAACGTTTTCAGGATCGGTTATACAGTCGGTCAGACCGGTCAGTCAAACGGTCGGTCAAACGGTTAGTCGGTCGGTCAAAGGTTCTTGACCGGTTATGACTGACCGATGACCGACCATGACCGACCGTTGCCATCCCTACTTGCCACTATAATGGTGTAGTTAGCCGAAAAATGGAGCTGAATTCCTGATTGCCGATCATCCAGACCCAGTTTAATCGCAGAAAATCCCCTGGAATTCCACGACGATTTACGCCTGAGCCAGGTCCAGATCACATTGCGGCTAATTATTTTTTAGCTAACTACACCATTATAGTTGCAACTCTTCTGTTGATCGTTTGGTCTAAAATTTTGTAAGGAAAAATTGACGAATAAAAAGACAGGAAATCCTATAAAACATAAGTAATAACAAGTGGAAATGGAGTTTTATTTATAACAGAAAGAGTTTTAGGAAAGAGCGAAATATTAAGTACTTTATAAATAAAAATTTTAAAAATGTCAAGAGGATGTCTTCACGCAACTTAACTAATGATATGGATTAAGTTTTTATCGTATGACAAATACAACTCAAGTATGTGAAGATATATGTAGAACACTAGGTTAAAGGAAAGAGTTAATGGAGATAATTATAAGGAGTTGTGCAAGAACTATATATAGAGAGAGTATAGAAAACGATATAGAAGAATGGCAAAGCAAGCTCGAACCTTCATCGTTGGCTGCGGGAGGCGCAACAAAGTCCAAAACCGCGTGAAAATGATGACAAATTTCATATCAACATGGAAATTTATATACCAGATCCTTCGGAAATATTATTCTATGATTTTCTAACAAGATGGTCAGCTGAGAAAATTGCACTCGTTTTGAAACATTTTTGTTTATTGAGTTAAAAACAAAAAAATATAAATCAGTCAAAACGATTATATGTTTAAAGAAGCGTGATATAGAGAAGATGTACACACGAACTGTCCAATTTAAATTTGAAGGTAGACAGTAAATGTATTATATTAGATGGTTTTTGTCAGACACGAAATTATTAAAATTCAAGATGGATCGTTTATAAATATTAAAGTGCCTGATGTTGACAAGCATCTGATGGAAATGAAATTGATGAAAAAATGATTTCCTTCTCGAAACTTATATTCGTAAAAGTAAAGATGGATAATTTAGAGACGAGGAAAGATTGAGTAAGGTGGGTCACAGATTCAATAGAGAAGGAAGGATTTGATGGAGTTTGGATAATTCCATCAAGAAAAAGTAAAGAATTTTAATAACTTTATTAATAGGGAAAAAATAAAATGGAAAAAGTAAAGAACTTACTGAAGATGACACAGTGAATAAAATTTTGCATGAAGAAACACCAAAAACTCAACTGATCAATAAAGTAGTATTTCCGAAAAGGTAGTAGAACTAGTAAGGATTTGGATTCAGGTACCATTTATTGGTTAAACAACAAGGTAGGATTGTACAACGAGAGTCGCGAGACTTTGCAACCATTTGAATAAAAGCGTTCATAATAAACGCGCAAGTTAATATAGGAAATAAAGTTAAATATAAATAGACAAATAGATTACAGATTAAATAAATAAGTTGCTTAATATAGATTAGTATATTACTCAAAATTAATTTGCATTTTTTCTTATTTACTACGCGTTACTAAAAAAAAATGGTTACCTTCTCGGCAGAAATCCAATTAGCTACCATTACATCTAATCTTCTAATGGGACGTGAATTAGTCTTTGGCTTTACCTTCCCTTATTTAATACATTGGGATCACATTTCAATATCTATGACTTCTTGCGTCTTAGTAATACAATGTTTTTATGGCTTATTTCTTTTCCTATTGCTTTTTCCTTTTGCTCTTTTTTGACATATTTTTTATTTTGCATTAAAGCGAATAAATCTTATACAATAGCTACGATCGTCTTATTTTTAAGATAACTTTGTTAAACTGTTTCGTTACAACTTACAAATATTAACCAATGTTTAATATCTATTTATAATACTAAATATATATATATTATATATATTAATAGGACCCAAAGCAATACTGAAATAGGTAACAAGAAATAAACGCGTAGAAATAACCATGAAAATCTTTCCTTTTTTAGATAATTTTCAATAATGTTGGTCAGAATTTTTATTACTTATTTATGTAGGTGACTTACATTATCACTGAAAAAATGCGTAGAGCTAATAGTAAATTTTGCTAATTTCTTATGTCCTATTTATATATTGCTCGGGGTCCTATATTTCTCTTAACTAAACATTATCTTTGATATCCAAATATGTTGTATAAAGTTTTCAACCTAGAAAATTTCTTTATGGATAAAATTACAAAAAAAAGAAAATAAGTTTTGCTTAAAAATTTCCGCTGTTGAAGTATTATATGATAGTGGAAATCAAATGTATTATTATACTTAATTTGGAATCACGTTTGAAACTTAAAAAACTAATAATAATTTTTTTTTTTTACTTGTAATGTCAGCACTTAAATACTTTTAATTCAAATAATATTCTCAAAAATAATATATGATTTAAACGGGTTAACAGATGAATATTGATTACAGGATGAAAACTGGACGTAATCTAATCAAATGTTGCATTCAAATGTGTTAAAATGGGTTAAAATGGGTTAACGCTTTTGATGAAAAATAATCATTTTAGATATTCATAACATATTTATTAAAATTTATACAATTTAAATAATAATCAAATGAATTATGAATAATTTATAAATAATTTTTTATTGTAAAACTAGTGTGTTGTTACATACATAATACTTTGCTTGCACATAATATTTTATAATAAGTTTATAATTATCTTTATTTAATAATTGAAAAGTCCTATAAAAAAAATAGAGAATTGAATTATTTAAATTACAAACTAAGAATCTTTTTACTACTCTAATCTTAGTGTTTAAATAATTTCAAAATAAATAATAAATAGTGAAAATGAATTTGTTTTCAAGTAAATTAATTAAAATTTATCTAAAAGAGAATAAATATATTAGTAAATAATGTTGAGACTCTATCTGGCACGAATCTGAAGAGTAATAGGACATCCAACACATTTATTTGTTATCCGATATTCATAAGTCTCAATATAAGTAATTTGTATACTAAAAATAATATATCGTATGTTATGGATGCATCTTTAATAGTTTCACTGGTCTCATACCACAAAGATATACCCTTGACTAACAAATATATACAGGAAATATTGTGAATATAGTGGTAACAATAGAACATAGTAAAGCAAGTTTTGTTTGAATAAATAATATCTTAAACATCCAACTACCTCACTATCTCTGTTGTATATCCTTCGTCTATTGGTAATCGAGAACAATAAATATCATGTAATATTATTGTTGTTGTCTACATTTACTCTTTGATTCTCAGTCATGAGTATAAATAATATTTAGTAGGTTGTCTTCTGGAGATTCCTTGAGTGTACAAAATCACTTCTTTGAAGGTTATTTCATGGACTGAAGAATATTTTTATACGTTTTGTATGTTATTCAAATAGTGTGATAATTAGTCCAAGAGACCTTCAAAGAAGTGTATGATACGGTTAATGAAAAGAGCGTAGTGGCAATAATGGTATAAATACTTGGAGTTAGAGCATAGTAATGATTCAGTTTAATAAATATTATATTAATATACCAAGCTACCACTTTACTGTCTCTAATATAGATCCAATGTCTGTCAGCAAACAATAATTAATATATTCTGTATGCTATTATACCGTTGTCTACTATTTATTCTTTGTTTTCTTTTTTAACGAGACATGAATATTTAGATCATGTTCCAAAATGTATGGCAATTTTCGCAAGCATCAAACTTTACTGAGTAGAAGACTTGTGTAAATCTCAATGTATCCAAAACAATAGTAGATGCTTTTGCATGCTCCTTTGGTTCAAGTTTTAACCACCATCTAAATTGCAAAGACATCAAAACAGACTATATGAGAATCACCTATGTCTATTTTGAGTGGTGCATCCTGATTGCTTGTAACTATAACTGTATATTCTCAAATCAGATGCTTATTTTAAGGATATCACATGGACTACTGGAAGTGCCTATAATTGGTTTTTCATTATAGATGAGGGTGTGAACAAAGGAAGCATTACTGAGTTAAGAAGACAATATGTTAGTCACAAAACAACAGATCCGACAGGTTAGACATATTTTTGCTCTTATTATTGACATATCAATAATGACACTTTTACCGGATGAATAAACAGACATTGTATGACTAATTGCGTATAATTATATAGTCCTTGTTACACTTCATTACACTTCGGACTAACAATGTAAAACAACCTGAAATAAACATTATTACATCATAATAGTCATAATATTGCTTTTATTAATAATGAGTTAGGAATCGACAATATGATGATATGATCACATGGGATGAAAATGCATTAATACGCCATTACGCCTTATAAATTGTTGTAATGTTGTAAAACATTTTCCTTTACTATAAACGATATAAATGTATACCATGGCAGAAATAAAAATGACATTTTCAAATTTAGAGAAGAGACATCTCTCTAACTGCAAAGATTATAAAGATAAGAAAGTGATGTATGACAAACTTATATCACAATTTGATAATATTGAGTCAAAATTGAATCGTACTTCAAGAAACTTGCATCGATTAGTAGAAGATCATATGGAGATTTCACATGATACTATGCTTCTCATGGGATTATCGATTAATCAGCTTGATAAAACACAAAGTAGACTTGATAAAATGGAGCTTGATTTAAAAGAAGCAAAAGCTGATTTAAAAGAAACAAAAGATAAACTTGATAAAACGGAGCTTGATTTAAAAGAAACAAAAGATAAACTTGATAAAATAGAGCTTGGTTTAAAAGAAATAAAAAATAAACTTAATAAAACGGAGCTTGATTTAAAAGAAACAAAAGCTGATTTAAAAGAAATAAAAAATAGACTTGACAAAACAGAGCTTTTTCCGACTAATACAACTAATATATTTAATGAAACAAAAGAAAGACTTGGTAATGAACTAAGTGAAAAGAATACTAAGTTGAAAAAGTCTCAGGACGAGTTAAAAGATACCAAGGCAATGACAAAATTATTAAGTGTACACAGGGACTGGATTGGAATCTTCAATCGGAAGTTAAAAAAGAAGCTAGGAGAAAATGTATTTAGTGAAATTAAAGAAGCTATGGATAATGCCAGAATTTATCAAACAGATATCACTCAATGTTCTTGTGTCAAAAAATTAGAGGAAATTTTAGAAAAGGTTGGAATGTCATTTAAAAACTTTAAGTTATTGTTTGAAATAAAACAACTTAGCAATGAAAAATTCCACAAAAGTCCAAATCAAACTATAAAAGACGCAAAAGAACAATTGCTGAGAGATTCATTTCCAGAAGAACAGAAAAATCTTGTCACTTCATTAACTAAGCTTTTTAATGCTTTAGAAATTTGGGATCCGCATCATTAGCCAATTTATGTCGAGCATACTTACGAACTATTTTAAACATGTAGGGATGTAGTTAGGAACATGCTTGCTTATGCTTCTCTTGCGCAATAGATATCAATAATTTATTATCTTACAATATCGCGCAAAAATAATACAAATAATTCCATGCTTTAATTCATTTGCAAATAAGGCTTCTTGTTGTTTTCTTGCTTTGTGATCTCGTAAGAAAGTATTTTTTTTTACCCTTCAATTAAATGTTCGTCATTAATTAATCATCACAATATGAATACTACAATCAAACAAGACGCCATCCAGTCTAATGATACTGAAAAATCAGCACAGTTTGTTTTGTAATACTATCTTTATTGGTTAATAATTTCTCATTAAATAAAATATATTTTCATGTTTATGTTTTATTGTATATATTTGCCATATAATACGCAAATACAAATATGCAATACATAGTAACTTTATTCATATTTAAACATATTCTATTATGCTAATCTATGAAAAATGTTATTGAAATAATTATTATTTTCTTACGTGAGGATTTTCTCTCTAATTTAAGTACAGTATATTACGATAGTCATACATATTTTCTTGGTAAGTTTAAGCTGTTTCCATACTTTTCCCATTTTCTATTCTGATTATCTCGCACCACCTTTTAAGTCTTAATGAAATATATTTTTTTATATAGCTACAATTTCATTTTTTAAAAAACCGCTCAAAATGTTTTATTGATATTCCACTAATTGTAAATTAGTTTTACTGGTTGTCCTCATTTTGATACACTTATAGCTTAACTCACTTTGATCTTTTTTTACAAAATTGACATTCATCCCCAAAGAAAAAATAAACATATAACTATTCGTTTAAGTCCTTCAGAAGTTGGAAGGAAATAATGTTCTTTAGATTTCTTCCAAATCTAAAATATTAAAATAGATTTGTAAGTATCTACTATAATTAAACGAGTACATACATCTTCACTTTCAGAGACATGTAAAAGTTGCGATAAGGATTAACAGGCTGATCAGATCATCAGGACTTAGATATTCGTTTGATTGGAAGAGTATTAAAGATTACTTTAGATGATTTGTTTGATCATTTTTAGAGACACTAAAAGCACTATCTTTACATTTATTACATAATCTAATAATGTGTTGCGTTTCAGATTCAAATATTACATCATTGTTCGTAGGGTACTTTCCAGTGCTTGTGAGACCCAATGTTCTATTTCCTTCCAGCAATGGCAGAATCGCAAGATTTTTTGTATCAAAATTAATATGTAGTACAGAGTTGCATCTTTATACACATGACTTATCAAGTTTAACGCTTACTTCAGGCAATAATACACAAAAATTATGAATAGTTCGTGAATAAAAAATACTAATTATCCTTGCTTAGTACTTCTGGCACTGTTTCAGTAGGAGGATACACAATAACATTGTTGCCAAAAAATTTAAGTGGGGTTGTATAGGAAAAGTTGTTAAATTGTGGATTACGATGCTATCAACAAAAGATTATCTGTGTGTTAATTAATAAATAAAATTCAAACTAATAATTTACATAACAAGATTCAATCTTAGATTAAAAAATAAATAAATGAAAAAAGATGTAATTATTTTTATATTTAACAAGAGGCAAGTTTCCATGGGGGAGCTATCCATGGTGGTTATATTTACTTATACTGTATGTATTATATTATTTGGTATGAATATTGTATACAGTAATATGGGATCCGGTCAAAATCACGACGGGTCAAAATCTTGAATACTAATGCTGGTCAAAAATATCACGAGATTCTGCATAATTCTGCATAATTCTGCATAACACGGGCCAACTGTCAGGATTTTGTCCCATTCGGGATTTTGACCTATCGCGATTTAGACCTATAACCCAGTAATACAGTATAACATTATCAAATTTACTATTATTAATAAAAGGATAAGGATATTTATTTTTTATAAAGAGTAATAGATTATAAAATGATTAATAATATTCGCATTCTTATCATTATTAAAATAAAGTATTTTGATGAGTAATTCTACTTGTTATACAGTAAAAAATAATAATAATGATGATTTCTTTTGGTATCTTTAAAATGTAATTACTCACAGAACTTTTTTTTTTAATAAAGAATTTCTATAACCATTTGCCACTGCATACAGCATCCAAGGTTTTATTCAAGAATCAAATTTTTTAAATCGAATAGTAACTATGAATACTTTGTAAGATATATGACCAAAATTAGCCTTTTTCTACAAGAATTATGAATTTTATGCCATTTATAATACTTGGATCTTAATCATGGTGAGTATTATTTTTGGGCAATGGTAAATGGTATTTAATATTTAATGAAAGATTGCTAAATGAAAATACAATCAATTATTAGAAATTTTACATTTTGATAGAGAAAATGCAAATAAGTAGTATTTTTTAAACATCTTTTTTGGTAGAAATATAATTCTTGAAATTTTATGGTGGATTTTATGCCAGTGGGCAGTGACATAATCATTAATTATTCAGATCCTAATAAATGGTTTATATTCATTTGAAAAACAAGAACTTATTTAGCTGATAAATCAAAGATCATTCAAATTGGATAACTACATATAGAGATATTTGAAACTCAAATTCAAAATTAAATATAAATGAATTGAACATAATTATTCAGTAATTAGTGATTTAATTCATGTGATTTTGGATTCATTGGATACTAGGTATTGATTTCCTCTTTCAAATGAATACAAATCACTTATGTATATGTTAAGTTATTGACAATTTTGTAGCAAAAAATTTATTTCGATTTTCAATGTTATTAAAAATATCGAAATCATATAACTAATTAATTTTATCTAATATATATCCATCACTTTCATGATAACTTGAATGTAAAATCCTAATTCAAAAAATTGGCTATAGTATGTAAAGCCATGCAAATTTTATTTTGAATGAAATTAAAACTGACTTAAACATAAAATAGTTTTATTGTAAAACATTTAATAATTTAATAACTTATATACTAAAATTATGGGTTTGAACTCTTAGAAATTGTATGAATCCTTAAAATTTATATAACGAGTGAGTTGATATAACTTGTCTCATTAGTTATATTCTAACAAAACTTCCATTATATATTTTTTTTTTAAAAAAGACAATTTACACAAAAAGTAGAATTTTATTATTACATTTCGAAAATCTTACTATTTTTCATAAAATGATAATGACAAAGTATTATAACCCTACTATGAAACTGCAGCAAAGCTGGTACTCACAGGCCTACGAAGTAAATAACTAAATATGCTATTCTCCCACAGTCCCACCCATGCATAACATCATGCTGCTTCATCAAAATACCAAAATGTATTACCCTACCTAGACAGTTAAACTTGAAGATAAAAAGGACATATAAAAGAATATGAACGGTAGCAAGAAAGGCGAAAATATGGGATAATTTGTTAATTGAAATTATCTTAAATGATCAAATGTGCATAGTAATGATTTAAAATGTAACAATTCTTAATTTTAGACAGCCAAATTGTGTAATAATTAATGCAAAAAAAGAATAAATTGGTATATCAATAAACTAAGATTGAAAGTTAAGAATTCATAATTACTGAGGACATTATTGAAGATTTGGTAAACATAGATTTGTTGGTCAAAGTTGATTCTACTCATTCGGAAGAAATTTGATAATAATCTTTGGGCAAGTTTAAATAAATATGATGTCCAGTTATTAATTTTACAAAAAATATAAGAATTAATATAACTAATAAAGTAGGTAGGTATGAACAATTTGGAATTATTTTGATTAAGTTATAAAACTTCAGAACAATTTTACACTTTACACTTTTATTTACTCATTATACTTTCAATCATCCCATGCAATAATAATCCACTAAAATTTTGTAATACAAATTTATTTAATAATCATAAAAATTAATAATTAATATAATAATTCATTCTTTAAATTATGAAATCTAATATATAAATTATCATGAAACATAACTTGAATACCATAAGATTTAAACTCTTCTACTTCATCTTTTAATTTAAACAAATCCTCCCATTCATGTTCAATAGGACCATTTTCCATAGCTAAATATGAGACCCTTTTTCCTTTCATAATATATTTCTTAATACAAGGTAAAATGTTTTCACTATCTGGATACACCTTATTTCCGATTAACAATTTCTTAATAAAAATATTTTGAGAATTCTTAAAGAATATTTTCAAATCATTTATATTAAATTTAAGAAACAAACTTAAATATTCTAATCTATAAGGAAGAATTTGTCCTAAATTTTGTAATATAATTGAACTAATTTTATCATCAAGATCTTGTTGTTCATAAATATATTCTGAACACTTGATAGAAAGATAATTGAGATTTTGTTGAACATTTTTAATTAAATCAATTCCTGAAAAAATATTACGGACATCAAATCCAAATATTTGTAAAAATTTGACATTAACACAATAAATTTTGACCAATTTAAATAATTGTAGTTTTAATTCATAATCTATTGGTGATTCAAATCCAATATTTTCTAAGTAATTACCAGACTTTTGTAACAATAATTCTAATGACTCAATTTGTAATAAAGGTCTTTGTTCCACAAATAAAGATTTTAGTTTAAATGGTTTGGTTAGATTAATAATTTGTTGGATGATTGTAGAATTTAAATTATAACAATAAAGAATATGAATAGATTCTAAAACATTTGGT
Source organism: Oehlia diaphana (assembly GCA_003833135.1). NCBI lineage: Eukaryota > Fungi > Glomeromycota > Glomeromycetes > Glomerales > Glomeraceae > Oehlia > Oehlia diaphana. The sequence continues at coordinate 38,015 of QZLH01000756.1, read as the reverse complement.
TGTTCAAATACTTCATTAAAATTAATATTATTTAAATGAACTTTATAAAATATAATTATTTTTAAGGTATTTAAACAATTAGAAATTGTTAAAATTTTTAATGGATTATCACTATAACTAAAAGAAATTTTTTGGAGATTTTTTTGTGAATCAATTACTTTGGATATATCATCATGTTCCTTACGATAAAAATTAAAATCGAGTGATGAAATTGAACTACAATTAAGATAAAAACATTTTAAAAGTAATAACAAAGTATTATTATTTAATCCACCAAAATGAATCTTTAGGTTTTTAACATTACAAATGAATTTTGGATTTTTTAGTATTAATTGAAATAAAGTTTCGTTATCAGTATACTCTGAAGTAAATTCAAAAGTATGTAAATTAGCTTCATTTTCAATAAATATTTTGATCAATGACAGGTAAATTAATTTTAACAATTTTTTATCTTTGTAAAAATTTAAAATATCTACGTAGTGAAAAATAGAAGAACTAATGTATTGGTTATTTAAACATTTAATAAAACTAGAATAATTAAAAAGTGTACTCGAAGGAATTATGATTCCATATTCTTTCAATTTTAATTTGTCATCTTCATTTAATTTATTTAAGTAAAAGCTAATAAAGTGTTTGTTTCCAACAATTTTCTTTAAAAATGGGTTCTCCCACAATAATGGAATTGATAAACGACACCATAATCTATTAACCAAAGCACACGAATGTAACGTTGAAAAATCATTCTGAAAGTATTGTATAATTTCACTTGTTAATTCAGGGAGATCTCCTGAAAATATTTTTGAGTATACCATATTGTAAAGAAGAAAGGGGGGATATCCCGTGTAAAATTTCAAACAAAGTATTTAAGTATTTGAAATTTTCGGAATTGTTAATTCCGTTATTGGGACACAGCAGATCAGCTGATTAATGATTACTCATTACATGATTGCCGATCATTTTGGATTATGACTTCCAAGTGTAAAGAAGTGAAGAAAAAATTTGGATAATCCTACCTGTCACAATGTCACGATTATGTCATTTATATACTTTACCTAACTCATAAATCAAATATCCTAACCCTAACCTTAATACAATAACAAATAATATTATGTATTCTTGTATCAATATCCTTTAAGATAACATTTTCTTTATCATCATACTTTATATTCTTTTCAGAACAATATGAGAATCGTGATACTATGAGTTACATATAGAGCATTGTTTCATATTCCTTTTTCTTATATCCAAAGCATCTTCCTAAACATTTTCATTTCGGGTTTATTGTCAACATAACTGGGTTATTATCATTTGCATCATATATGGTATGTGGATATACTTGCCGCCCATATAAATGGGATTGGGAGAAACCCATATCCCATCCCACCCATGTTCCACCCATATCCCATTTATCCCTGTCATATTCCCATTCCAATCCCATACCCATATCCATCCCATATTATTATAGGACTGCGGTCCAAAAAGACCTTAAGCTATTGGGTGATTTATTTTGCGCCCAAAAATTAAATATTTGAGTGGTTCTGTTATTGTAAGATTACGTCAACAAAAAATATAAAAAGTTAGTTAATAATAAAAAGACTTGTTAAGTGTCAACGATGATAACTTTTATATTATGAAATTATTATATTCTTTCTAGATTTATTTAGCAATTAAAAATAGTTAATTTCCATATAATTAAAATCCGATTAAAAATAGTTAATTTCCATATAATTAAAATCCGATTATATGAATTTTACTTAATTTTTAATAAATCTACTGTATATTAATTTTTATTTAACATTTTTAATTTTCTTTAAGTATGAATAGTATGAATGATATATATTTATTTAGCTGCTAGCGCATAAAGATATAATAAATTAGCCGATTTTGGACGTTTATGTTTAAAAGGGCCAGATTATGTTATCATTTAAGTACTTTAACATTTGTGATCCTAAAAATGTATTTTTTTAACCAAAATAAATAAATTAGAGTCTGAAAACAAACGATTTAAAAAAAAATTACGTTTATAAAACTAGCTTTTGATTCTTAAGATAAAGAAGATTTTATCAATTAATCAATTCGTCTAGTTGAATTTTATACTTGGTGATTTTGCATCAAATAATGAACAAGAATCAATAATAGTAAATGGATTTTATTTTTCTTTGTAAATAAAGATTTTGCTTTTAAAAAAAAGAGAATCCTTTCAGTAGAAAGCGAAATGTTACTGCCTTTTTTCATGTTGGTGTCTTTAGGTGCGTTCACAAACTCAATTGTATTGGATTTTGGATTTGAATTGATCGGATCCTCAAATCTAATCCTTGTTCACAAATAAAAGGAATGGATTTTTGAAAGAAGCTTTTTGGTTAAATACGTAAATACAGTTGTGGATGGGATGTGGCCATTGCGGGTAATCACAGCGCATTCATTCGTCTATCGGAAAATTATTAGTAAAAAAATAGGTTAATCGACTCAATCCAATTAAAGTCGATTAGCGTAAACTCAATCCAATTTAATCGAAGCCCTTTTATTATTTGAAAAAGTATTTTGAAGTAAAAAAAATAAAAAAATAAAAAATTTTACGTATCTTATTTACAACGTTTTCTTCATGTGAATATTTGTTTACATTATGAAATAAATTTCATCTGAAAATGAAAAATTATGAAACAAAAAAAAATTTATTATTAATAATTTTAAACGAGTTTTTAAATCAGTTCAGATTCGATTATTTCTATAAATGAATTGTGTGAAACTTAATAAGAATAATATAAATTAAAAATTATAAAAAAAAATCTTTTAAATTACTAAATATTCTGCCCTTTTTTAAAGTATAAAAAAAAAACTGCGAAGAAATATGCTTTTCATTAATGTTTGTTATTTAGTGTACGGCTTGGTATGATGCCACATCAGATCATTATTAAGCATAACGCCATTTTAATAATTACGATATCAAATTAATATAATTACAAAATCATGAGTTTCATAAATTTCTTGTCGCCAACCAAAAGTATTACATAATTAGTTTTTCAAAACTTTGGCTAGAAAACTTAATAGTATGATGATCGTAACGGTCAAAATAGTATCATATCATCACACAAACTTGTACAATGCCTCTTTTAAAGAACTTCATTAACATTTAATGTAAGCAATCACAAGGATGATGATCACTGTATGTAAAAATTTTTTATATATCTCGTGATATTAAAATCACGTGATTTTATGCATTGAATTTTTATTTTATCGAAAAATTGATGCAGGCGGGCTATGAGAATCTAAAATTTTAATTTGCTCTGCTATACAATATTTGATTTTAAACAATAAATTCATTAATTCATTTTATTTAATTCGGAAATAGCTTTAATAAACTCGTTAAAAATAAAAAATTATTTCATACGGATACTCTATCGCTTGACACAAATGACGTAATCAAATCTCAATTTTCCATCTCTTTCAATAATCCAAGAAGTCGATTTTATTTAATCATGATATTAAGAAAAGAAACGGATTTTATACTAGACAAGTAATCTTTGATTCTCGAGTCATTTTAATTCTATCTCCAATTTTAACAACACCCAATTCAATCCAATCCTTTTCTTTGAGATAATCAATATCTACAACGGAAATCCCATGTTCTTGAAAGGAATTTAAGTAACTCATAAAATTATTATTTCCGTCATAGTAGCAATCATCCAATTTTTGCAAAAATTGATCCATCGACATGGTGTTTATGGAAGGTGGTTCCAGTCCCAAAATAAGATCCATTTTTGCATCCAATTTACGTAAATATTCTTTGATGTCTCGTATGTCTTGTTGCAACCTGTTAATCTCTAAACTTGTTAAATACTTTGATTCCAACTCTTCGCAATTTTGAATCGAATATTGTTTTGGTGTATCTATTTTTCCGTACATGGCACCTACTTCAGCAATTTCAAATCTATCAATCACTGAACGTGTAAGATGCACATGCAAGTGCCCGTGGCACTCCTTTGCTTGTTTATCTTTCGCTTCAGCAGCTTCCCAACTTCCGAAATTTAACGCAAGAAGCTCTATTGGACATTGCTCCTTGTCTTCACAGATTTCTTTGATCAGATAAGTATTTAAGAAATATTCGAGCACCCAATTCCAAAATTTAGGGTCTTTAATAAGTTCTCTGTTATTTTTGTGATTTGTCTGTTGATAATTAGGTGGAATTGTGTTATTTTCGTAACCTTTAGCTGGGTGAGGGCTGATGAGCACCTCGCGAGTATCATCTTGCTGTGATAAAACAATCCAGCCATTATTCTCCAAGACAATTCGTTCATTTTCAGCATACCAGTTACAAAAATGATTTGTACGATTCATTTGTGCCACACTTTTAGCGCAAAAAATTATAGGCTGGTATACATTACTTGGACAATGTACTGAAATACAACATTTATCAGAATTTGGATTTTGTTCATGAAAACGTATTAAATCTGTTGTAAATAAAGACTTACTTTTAGGTCTTCCATTTGCAAAATTTTGTCGACATGTATTTTTTTTTGGTCGAGGATTTCGCCAGTCTTGATCGATTTCACTGGTAGGATGTTCAAAACTGCAGTCTGCGTGATGTCCGCAATATTTGTTCGAAGGTACAGAAATTTTCTCGGATTTTCGTGGCGGTGGTGGAGGAGAATAGGAATCTCTAACGCTATTTACATAACTTCTTGAAATTTCCATTACTTCATTTTTACTGAAATTTTGGCAAAGATGTTCAAACCAGGTGGTGGTTTGTACCTGCAAATTGTACACCCATTCCAATTTTTGATCATTAACGGGAGTAATTTCAATACGAAAAGTGTTAAAAACTACGCTCTTTTCAATAAAATCCAAACATTTTGTGCCCATTTTAACCAGTCCCTCGGCAATAGTTTTTGGAGGACATGTTATGTCGAAAGTTCCAATCTTAACGATTGGCTTCTTTTCCAAATCAATATTATCAGAAATTGTATACGATGTCATTTTTGCAAAATGTGAAGTTTTCATTGACTGTTAAAGTATTTAAATAGTAACATGTTACACGAGCAATTTAAGCCACTGATATAATAAGAATGCATAGTACATCGATATGACGAGCATAAATAAGGTGATTTAGGGCGAATCAAGTTCATTGAAATTTTGTCAAGAAAATTTTTTATTAAATACAAAAGTAGGGTGACACACCACGCAAAAAGTAAATACAAAGGATGATTCATCAACTATGTAAATCTCAAGAAACTTCTCTAGCTAACTAATAAAGCAATTTTTCTAATTTTATAATAATTAAACTGATACTTATAATTGAATGATTATGAGTCAAAAGCAATAATAATACTAAAAGTGGTTAATTAATGTAAGTGACTAATAAAACTAATACCATAATCATGGGATTTCTGCGCTCTACATCATGTGACTTGTTATTAGAATCACGATTTTATTGGAACACCTAAAATTTGACCGTTTGACTTTTTGCCACAACTAATCAGCTTGACATCTCCGACATTAGTTATCACTCCAAACCAAATTAGTGATAACAGATGTTTCATCATATGGATGATGATTTTTATCATAGGGGTGACGTGACTCATCATACTTTTGTCAAGGGTGGCTTACCATAGAATTAGCATAGAAAATCAATGTTATGTATCATGTGCATATTAATTATTAATTAAGTTCGGTATAAACGCATAAACGATTTTCCAGATCAAAGTCGCTTAGAATTATTGATTCACTCCAAAAAAATTAATTTTTTTTAAAAAAAAAATTGTCTTTCCTTCGTGAGCTTGGTAAAACTGGTGTGATAATTTCAGTAATCGGTTTAGGATGCATGGTACGTTCATACTTCATAGTTCATAATTACTTATTTATCGTGATTCTAATACAATTTTCTTTTTGATCTGCAGGGTATGAGCGATGCTTATGGTGCATCTGATGAACAGGAAAATATTAAAGTATTAAATCGAGCAATTGATATAGGAATAATAGTATGCACCTTTTGGGATACATCCGTTTGTATTTAAACTCTTCTAATAAATTCTAGTTTTATTTTAATTTAAATAACAAAGTATCGCATTTTTTTAAAAAATGAAAGGATTTTTATGGATCTGGAGCCAATGAAATTCTTCTTTCAAAGTTCTTAAAGAACGTCGTAGTGATGTACTATATTTCGAAGTACAAAGTTTGCATTCTCTCTAGGACCAAATGGTGAAATTAGTATATTAGGTAAACCTGAATATGTTCGTCAAGCTTGCGAATATTCTTTAAAAAGATTGGGAGTAGATTATATTGATCTTTATTATCAAATTCGTGTGGATCCCAATACGTTAGTAAAGTAATTTTTTAATCTTACTAAAAATTGTAATAATGTATTAAAATTAACTATCCATCTTTTATATTTTTGCAGACCCATTGAAGACACTGTCGGCGCTTTAGCAGAACTTGTTAAAGAAGGAAAAATTAAGTATATTGGTCTTTCTGAATGCTTCGCAGAAACTCTTCGACGCGCTTATAAAGTTCATCCTATTGTCGCAATTCAAGCAATAATATTAATTCGTTTTTGTAAGATCGATATTATTGTTTTATATTATTAAACATCATTTTTTTTTTCAAGATGAAATATAGTCCTTGAGCTCTTGATATTGAAAAAATGGAGATCTAGAAGCTTGTCATGAATTAGGTGTCACTATAGAAGCTTATAGTCCATCAGGACATGGCTTTTTGACAGTAATTATCCCTTTATTAAAATGGTTTGTTTGCAAAAATAAAGAATTTAACTCCAATATATTTTCAACTAACTTTTTATTAGGGAAAATATAAATCTATTGATGATTTGAAATGATTTTAGAAGATCAACTCCACGTTTTCAAGGTGAAAATTTCAATAAAAATTTGGAAATTGTACATAAATTTAATGAATTTGCGAGTAAGGAAGGAATAACTACAGGTCAACTTCGTTTTGCTTTGGTTCTACTCATAAAATATAACATTTTAAAATATAAGTATATATTTACCTGAGTATGATAATAATTTTTTATATATATATTTTATAGGGTGATGACTTGGTTACTATTCCTGGTACAAAAAAAATGAAATATTTGGAAGAAAATTTTGAAGCAGGAAATATTCACCTTAGTCCTGTAGAAATATTAGAAATTAGAAAAATTATTGATTTTATTGAAATCTTTGGTGGCAGAAACAATGAACAACTTTTGAAAGTAAGGAAAAATTATAATTATCTAGTTATGTATTGAATCTATCTTTTTTTTTATTTAATATTAACCAATTTGCCTAAAAAATAGTCCTACAAAAGAAAAGTAATGAAAAGAAACATTAGTTCGTTTCTTAAATTTAAAATGAAAAATTCATTCTTCTCCTTTACCTTAAAGTCTGGATTCATGTTCAAGCTGGCGTCCTACAAAAAAAAAATAATGAAAAGAAACATTAAAATGCTTCTTAAATTAAAAAAAAAAGATAAAAAAAAGTTCCAACCCTTTTTCACTTTTGGCAATTCTTACAAAAAAAAGAAACATTAGTAAAACGTTTCTACAAAGTTAATTTTAAAAAAAGCTCTCACCTTCCAAAGCCAAAATGAAGCCAAATGAGCTTATCTATATAGACCAAAGCTGAAACAAATAAAATGCCATTCATAAAAAATTTTATTAAAAAAAAAAAATAAAATTATTTATTTATTTACTTTTATCCAAGAAAAAAGTCAAAAAAGATCCTAAGAAAGTTTAAATATTAACATTTTTGGTTATCTTTCACTGATTAGCCAGTTTCAATCGAAGCTGAATTGATTTGGTTGACTTTTGTAAACTTATATTACAATTATTATTAATTACTATAATTATTTAAAAAATAAAAAGCCGATTAATACTGTAATTGTTATATAATTGAACTAACTTTATTAATTCATATTGCAATTGCGTCAGTACACATAAATAAATTAATAAAAAATCTTTCATCCCTATATTAGGAAATATCAACAATTGAGGAGATGATTGAATGATGTAAGCCTTTTTTAGAAGAAAATTTTAACTATTTTGGCTGACAATTTTCTATTATTTATTTTATTTATTTATTTATTTATTTATTGTACAAACTTTTTATTTCATTTGTATTTACGTTAATATAAAATTTCTATAAAATAGTAATAAAGATGCCTAAGCGAAAATTTGGTAAATAAAAAAAATCATAAAAATTTCCATTCATTTGCTTTAACATATTTTTATCTATAAAATTGGTCATTTCAAAAAAATTATTTACCAAAAGTATGTAACATAAATTCACTAACATTTTATTCTGCAGAAAATATTAAAATTTTAACCAGTTCTATTATTTACTCATATTGTTTTTTTAGATTCTTCAAGCAATAAAATTACAACAAAAACACTCTGGTTAAGACAAGCTCTTCATATTGATCAAGTATACAAAATCAGCAAAACTATATAAGATTGGGAAGTTTAGCTAAAGATATTGCTGGATGGTTCAACAAATACTAATACAAATTCCATATGTCAGTTATAAAACTTGTGAACGAGTTCAAAATAGTATATTAAAGGTTCATATTCAATATATAATGAGTAATTGCTATTTTTTATAGGCTCATCTAATACTAATTATAAAATACTAGGGTGGAATTAACAGAATTTACTACTGATAATGCATGGTGACAAGTACTACATTTGCATTTAAAAGCAATGAAAGTTAAGAAAAAATGATACAATTGTCACAAATCTTGGTGCATTTGTCCGTCAAGCTGTCAAAAAATATCCTTATCACTTAAGACAATATGAAGACACTCTAGCTATTATTAAAAATTCCAACTAAACTTGGAATAGTAAAATCATTACTGGTACACGAACTATTAATGTGTTAAGGTATGAAAAATTTATATCGAAAAAGTAAAGATGGGAAAATTATTTGTATTAGTTGTATGGGCTGATCACCAGCAGATAAGTGAATGAATCATCATTATTTCGCAATGATAAACCTTAAAAGGAACCAACTTTTAAGGTTAAGTAATTCATTATCTTAATTGTGCATGGCTATTCAGTTCATAAAAATATTTAAATTTAATATACAAGCAAAAAAATTTTTCTGGGAGGTCCGAGACCCCCAGATCCCATCTTAAGCTTTTTTTTTTTTATCATTTTTCTTTTTCAGATGGTCAGATGGTTTTTTTTCGTCATCTCCAATAGTATCCATGTGATAGTGATAAATAGGATTAGTTATAGTAAAGTATTATAATGTTGCATCTATCAAATCATTGATATAGAAGATTATAGCAGTATTTTCATAAGAGCATCAACATATTAAAAACATATTTCTGAAATAGTTGTTATTTTTTTTTATTTTTTTCAATTATTGCATTATTTTATTAAAGTTGCAAATTTAAAACATATATGCAAAGAATATTATTAATATATTTTAAATATGTTTTAAACATCTTATATTTTCATGCATACACTAAAATATTTTGACTACATGTTGAGTATACAACTGCTATCTATTGTTATCTGTCGGTCATGTGGTTTTCTCATTATTCTAATTTGACATGTTTCAGTAAAGTTTATCTCTACTATGACGGTCATAGTCAAAGAAAAATATCTGAATTATTGCATATCAGCAGAAGTATTGTCAATAAAGTTTTACAAATATATGTAAAATGGGGTACAATAGTGAATCCTTGGCAGAAACCACCAGGACGTCATAAGACACTTTCTCATGATGAAATGAAGGTATTTCTTATAAATAAAGGAAATATGAACAAATTGAAATATAGATTGATACTAACTGTATTAACAATTCAGATTTTGTGAGAATTAGTTAAAGACAAAGTGGATTGGTACTTAGATGAACTTGTAGGGGAACTTGAGTTGCAAATGGGAAAGTTAGTTTCTATTGCGACACTTTGGAGATCTTTAGTTTACTGTGGGATCAGTAGGAAAAAAGTGAGCTTTGTCTATCATAAATTTATTTTTTTTTATTATATCTTATTGTTTTATTGTAATTTGTTTTGTAGTTACATCGGGCAGCTCAGGAACGAAATGAACTTCTTAGAAGTATATTTATTGCAAAGGTTAGACGTGATTATAGGCCTGAGCAGCTTATATTTATGGATGAAGCTTTTAAAGATAACCGTACTCTATCTCGTGGATATGGGTATTCATTCAAAATCACTTTTGCAACCAAAAAAACTGTATTTGTACATGGAACTTGATATACAATATTACCTGCTTTATCTTTACAAGGCATTATTGCTGTTGACATAATGGAAGGTAGTTGTACGAAAGATAAATTTAAAGAATTTGTAATTTCAAATGTGGTATGTTAAGAATGATAATTTTTATTTTAATTATTTTTTAATTTTATTATTTATAATTTTATTGTTTACATTTAGGTGCTTCAAATGAATTCGTATCCTGCTGAGCAAAGTGTTCTCATTCTTGATAATGCACGAATTCATCATAATAAAGACCTTATAAATTATATTGAAGCATTTAGTGGTCGTGTTGAATTCCTACCTCCTTATTCTCCTGATTTTAATCCCATTGAATCTTGTTTTTCTGTTATAAAATCTTTTTTAAAAAAAGTAGAGATTTTGTTAATATATGTAATGATCCTAAATATCCTCTTTTAATAGCATGTTCCCAAATTACTCCACAAATGGCTGCAAAATTTTATAAAGATTCAATTTATATGTAAATAAAATTATATAGATTGTAAATAAAACTTTATTTAATGTCAATAAATTTTTATACCATCATAATTGTAAATTTATTATATTTTTACATACTTTTACACTAATTATAAATTTATAAATTTATTATATTGCTATATTTATTGATGGTAACATTGTGCTGCAGCTCTAAATACGCCAGCCAATTTTATTTATACCCAGTTGATCAAATTCAGCATCGGTAAGATCACAAATTTGATCTACAGTAATTTGTTCATCTTCAAAAGTACTTTTAAATCATAAAAGTTCTCCATTTTTACCTGACAATTCATCAAAAAACTCATCAAGAGATGGAACTGGTTGTTGTCTTGAAAATGATAATACATTATTTGGTAAACTACTTGTAGTTGGATTTTGCGCAAATGATTGAATCATTTGTGATGGAAAAGCAAAAAAAATGGGCACTGTATTATAATCTGAATTGGAAACCATAGGTGTTGATACTTTGGGCTTTTCTTTAACACTGTTAGATCGTGAAAAAATTGGTAAATTTGGTACCTGAGTATTATCTGTAGTACCTCAAATCTAAAAATAATCTGATAATCAATTTTTATATCAGTATTATAATACAAAAAAAAAAAAAATAAAAATTACAATTTCCTTAGCCCAGCACTGAAAATGCATCGCAGTAAGCTTTATATGTCTTTCATCATCAACAAAACATGACGCACCATGTTGATTACACTTGTATTGCTCTCTTAATTCATGTATTATAAGCCCTTCTTGTTGTAAAATTGCAGAAAAATCATCTACTTTTGGAACTGCATTTTCCTTTTACATACACTGACCTCTTCATCATTTGATTATTCAGAATCTGAAATCTCCTATTAAATAAATAAAATTAAAAATAATTATTTGTATACAAAATTGAATATAAATATTACCTTTCTCTTCTGCTTTTTCTTTTTTAAAGATACTAAATCACTATATTTTTCTTTTTATCCAACAATTTTTTGTAATCTGAAAGAAATTTTTTATAATCTTGTGCGTCCATCAATTGCATTCCAACTCCTCCAGCTTTTTCTGGTTTATATGATACTAAGTAATCTGAATGCATTATCTCTTTATCACCAGTTAATTTTACAACGTATTGATGCACACATGCAAGAATATCATCTAGTGATGATGTTTCTATTTCTACCCATTTAGATGGCAATGTTGGACCAGTAGAGTATTTTATCATCAATTGAATGAAATAATTTGTTCTGCTTCTGATTTTTCATCCAAATCAATACCAATATTATTTTCCAAATTGTTATCAAGTTCTATATCCACATTATGTGAAGTAGAAGCTTTTAATGCAGTTTTAGATTTTATTCTTTGAAATGCACTATTGCAGGCAGAGCAGAACGAAAATTTAAACTCTGTGTTAAAATCTATGGAATATTTGAAATAATTAATCTGCTCTTGAATATATTCAAGCTGTTTGGGTGACAAGTCAGGTTTTAAAATTCGAGAGAATACATTTCTTACTTTATCAGTTTGGTTATTTTTGTGTGGTTTTATGGTTTTATCACATGAACACATTTTTTTCCAAATACTAAGTTCAGCTCCACAATAGAGACACTTTTTACAGTTAAAGCAAGTGCCAATGAGGCAATCATTATGAGTCATTGTTAAATTGAGACGCGTTTTTGAAAATAAAAGAATAAAACACGAGTTTAAATTTTTTGATTATTAAAATTGTTAATTTTTAATTGGTTGATCTAATTGTTTTAATCATGTGATGTTGATCATTCTGATATTCACAATCAGGAATCGATATTGACTGCGCACACCATTTTGAAAATGGTGATGATATATTTTTTATTTTGTTTTATAAAATTATTACATGTTAACTGTTAAGTTTTATTTCATGGATAAAATCTGTAAAGAATAAACAAAATCTGTAAAGAATAGAGGTATAAAATTTATAAGCCTTCAAGAATATTTTGTCATCTTTCAGTAAATGATCCAAATCCTGGTCCCGGTGGGCATTTTCTATAATAAAAAATTAATTCGTGATACATCTCCAAACCAGTGAATTCCACTAATACATTAGGGAATTATTTTTGTAAATTAATTAGCAGGAAATTTAGATAAGAACAATAGATATAGCAGGCAGGGTAAGTGATATGAACTTACAAAATTAGTAAAGAAAGGTAGTAGAAGAAACTGACATTCCAAAAGTATTCACCTTTCAAAATTAGATATACCGCTCAATATAAGCAAAATATCAAAATATGACACAATTAGCAGCCAGTGGTTGATAAGTAATTTCTTAATAAAAGTATTTAAATCACTTGCACTTATATACAGGAGTTAAACATAAATATTCTAATTTAAAAGGAAGAACTTGTCCTATTTTTGTAGATAATTAAAGTTATGCTGATTATTTTCAATGAATAGATAAATATTCTTATCATCAGGTATACTCGGATCAAAATAGCTAATCTTTTTATAATAAATTCCTATAATTATTGTTTTCGTTCATTATATTCATAATTCCAAATCCCAAATTTTCTAAATAATCGTCATGTTTTGGTAATAGAAAATGTAATGATTCAATATGTAATATTTCTTTCATAAATAAAGACCTCAATTTATTAACCTTAATAATTTGATGAAAAAAATCAAAATTTATCAGAATAATAATAAATAATGTGAATAGATTCTAAAACATTCAATTGATCAAAAACCTCTTGTAAGATAGTAATTATAATTTTTAAAGTCAATATTTTCAAAATATTGTTGTATTTAAAGTATTTACAATTAGAATTTTTAAATGATAAAAATGGTTTTATATATTTGTACACAAAATCATGCAGAACGTAAATATAACTTATAATCACTAAATCCAAATGAAATACTTTCGAGATTATATTGTAAAATAATTATTTGTGATAAATATTTTTCAATTAATGAATCATTATTGATATCACAGAAATCCAAAAAAAAAATCAATGAGATTGAATTGCAATTAGAATATAAAAATTTTGATATGAAGTATTACATATAATATGGAGTGTTAAATTTCTGTAAGGTTGAAGTCCATATTATCATTAAAAATATTTATCATTATTAATCGTATCTGATACACCTTCAAAAGAATGTAAATTTCCTTCATTTTCAATGGTCACTTCCAATAATGACCTGTAAACTAAATTTCTTAGCTTATCATCGCATTTTTTCGCTGAAATATTAATCAAACATTTAATACTAGTACAACAAATTTTATTTATATTTAAGTATTTAATAAAATTAGAATAATTAAATAAGGAATAAATTATTATTAGTTCCATATTTATTTAATTTTATTTTGTCATCTTCATTTAAATAGCATTAAAAAAGTTTAATACAATGATAATTTTGAGCTGAAATGAATATGGATCCCAAATGACACCATAATCTAATAATAACCTGGTCATTTGACCATTTAAATGATTTATGTAATCATTTGTCATTATTCATCATTTGTTATTTAATCATTTCAATCATTTGATTTTGATTGGCTAATATTTATCACATAAATAATCATGTGACTATAATCGAATGTAGTTTAGGCAAAATTATAATGCTGGCCAAAATTACATTCAAATGACCAAGGAAGAATTATAAGAAACAGTAAATCAAAATAAATATGACATATGGACATAGCAAGTCATGAAATATTGTAGCACAAAAAATGTGTTAAAATATGTCATATTGATCAAGTACATTATATATATGTGCAATATATTACTGGAAATAATACAATCTAATTATAATAACTCATTACAAATCATTTTATTGTAAAAATTGGTAACTATAGCTCAATTTACCAAATGTAAAATAATGAATAATATTTTATAAAGTTGGGCATTATTAAATATTAATAAAGTTTTATTTTAATAATTAATAATTAAGTAAAGAATACAATGGAAAATTAGTAATCTGTGTTTGTAATTATTCATCATATTGTAAATATTAATGATTATAACTCATTATTAGTTATTTAAAGAATATAATGGAAAAATAGTAATCAGGGTTTGTAATTATTCATCTCATTGTAAATATTAATAGTCATAATTCATTATAAATAAAAAATATATAATGGAAATTAGTAATCAGGATTTGTAATTATTCATCTTATTGTTAATGTTAATATTTATGACTCATTATAAGTTATTTTATTGTCAGGGTTTGTCTTATCGTAAATATTAATAATTATGACTCATTATAAGTAATAAAATATCAAGTATAGTGAAATTTATTTTAAATATAATGTAAAAATTTCTTATAAATAGGAGTAGTTTTGGACCTTTATAGAAGCATCTTCCTAGATTTTCTTGTTGATTATTACTAATTATTCTGGTTGGTGATAGGATACCACCTTATTCTTAATGAAATTTATTTATTATCCCTGATATTAGGTGAGTTATTGTGTTCTTGAGCTTTAATTGCAATGAAGGCTTTTTTACGATTTAGTTCATGGGTCTGCTCACGTATATATATGTCTAAGGTTTTCCAAATATAATTATTTGTCGGGATTCTTTGTGAGTCTAGATGAAATCTGGTATATATGCCTGAGTAAGCGTGGATGAGCGTTCTGATATTAGCCTAGTAATTCAATAACTCATTTATCTGAGTGATCATAGGATAACCTTTTTATTTCTATTTATAGATCATTATTAATTATTTAATTATCTCCAAGTTATTATCATAAAGACCAGGTAGAAACATAGAAAATATATATTATATAAGTATAGTCTGACTAGCAGGTGGTGGTGTAGGTGTATTTTCTTCGTTCATAGTATATTTTTGAGAAGACTTCACTTATTTAATACTTAATATACCTGAAATTGCGTAGTAATTTTCTTATTGGATATATACGTTTTATAATAAGAATTTACTTTATGATATTATATGTACTGTAACAAATAAAGTAGATCAGCAGGTCCGGAATTACACCTCCATCTGATCAGAAATATTTATGATTTACATGGTTCTTTTGTTATCTTTTTATGGAATACTAAATAAAATTATACAACTCCGAAAATTTATAAATTTATTTCATTTTGGAATAAGAGTTTCTTTTGAAATGGTAGTAACTTTGAGTAAATAAAAAAAAAAACCTGTAGTCCATAATATTTTCTGTTATGAAAACTAACAATTGTAGTATCAAATACAAAATATTCCAATCAAAGTATACAAGAAAATTAATTGAAATTAAACCCTAAATATCTTCTTATTGCTTTTAAAATAGTTATTTGTACATATCAAATATATATGTTTTATGGTAAATAAATAAAATTTTTATTTATTTATTAATTAATCGAAACTTTATAAAATTTAAAACTTAATTTTTTTTTTGAAAAATGCATTTAATATTTATTATTTTTATATTAATAATATTTACAAATTGATTATTCATTATACTTTTCATTATAAGATCAAATTTTTTCCTTCAAATTTTTCAGAAATTCAATAGTTAGTTTAAATACCTTAAAAGAAATGTAATCAAAATTTAAATAAAATTAAATTTTCAAGTTTGAAATTTCAGCTGTAATGATATTTATTTACATTGAAAAGAAATTCAATTTGAATTTATTTGTGTGATGATATTATTATTACTATTCGATAAAATCTGACAATATACCAAGCTAAATAAAAAAAAAATATTATTTTATCATCACGCTAAAAATTAAAATATTGCAGGACTAAACCTCATTCAGTTCCTTGGGTGTAATGTTTTAGAATTATTAAGTTTTTTGAGAACAACAGTATAATTATAATTATTCTTACGAACAATAGTATGATAAAAGTAATTGGACCATCAACCCAAATGGCTTTATAAATTTTACTAAATCCTCTTTCGGCAATAATTCTATATTTTTGAATTGATCATAGGGAACAAACTCCAATATCAAACAGTTTGAACCTGTAACATAATTAATTCGTATATTTCTGATAATGTCATCAATGACTTTGATTCCACTTAAATTAGGTTTGAATATTTCATAACATAATTGACAAGTTTCATAATTTTCGTCTATAATGTTTCTTATCTTACATTCTCTCCTTCTTTTACTAACTATAGCTAGCCAATTTGAGGACACATTATCTGATAAATAACGTTTATATTAATTATTCTATTATTTCAAAAAATTTATAATTTATTTGTAGCGTTCAAAGAAACCTTCTAGTATATATATTTAAAGTAGGGAGTTCAAAATCCTAAAGAATTATAGTAAACAATTAATCTAGAAGTTCATTATGGAAAGATTTTGAATGAACTCTGACTATAATTCCATGAAAGTATAAAAGAATTCTATAAATTGTAAATTATCGCATGATACAAGTTACTATAATATCGTAACTCCATTTTTTCCCTTTAAAAGCAAGTGTTTGCTGTTTATGTAACAACCCTCGTAATAATAATTTTTTTGTCCTTAGTCATTAAATTCAAAATATTGGTTGAAAAAATCGATATTAATTATTTTATATATATAAAATTTTTATTATTTTTTTAAAAAATTGTCATGAGTGTATTAAAAGCAGAAATGAATCAAGTTGATAAAGGATTTAAATAATTTGAAATTTAATTATATTTTTCACTTAAGCGTAAGTTCTTATATACTGTACTAAATTTTAGTTAAATAACGTCCAAGATCTAAAAAAAGATAAGATAAATTTCATAAAAAACGACCACATAATATTATTAAACAAATCTTATAATAATTTATTAAAAACTTTCTTCCTTTACTTGTTTCTTTTCCCCCTATTTCTACAGCTACAAATATACAATTTAATTATTAGTAAGTTTAATATATAAAAAAATTAAGTAGATTTATAAATATTTTTACATAGTATATTTGTAATTTATTTGATTATCATATATTTTATTAAAAGTTTTTTGAGAAAACCTTTTCATAGATCAAAAATTAAAAATAAATTTTTGTTTTAAGTAATATTTTCTAAGGTATACTTCAAGGGATAGATTTCAATTTCAAATTTATTTAAAATAGCCAAAATAAATCTTGGACTCAAGTCGAGTCAACTTGAGTTGACTCAAGACTTTAGTTACACAAGCGGCAAATCCAAGCCTCTAAGCTAAAATAATCAAATATTTAACCGGCCGCCTGTTCAAAATTATCAAGTGATTGTCAATATTTAGTTTTTTTTTTTTTTTTAGGAAAAAATCTCTATTTATTGATTTTTGTGATTAGAATCTTTTCAAGCGAAGTACCAAACAGAATTCCATTAATACAACATTGCCTATTTCATTAATAAGTTACAAGATAAAAAAAAATTATGTTAAAAAAATAAAAATAATAAAACGTTTAAAATTTTACTAAAAAATATCAAAATATCATGATAAAAAATAAATTTCAACGAGAAGTAAATAGAGGGACAGATAGGACAGACATACGCTTCGGAAAGTTTGCCGCAAGTAATTTCGTGAAATTTATTTACCACCACGAACTTACAGCCATTTCATTGACATTACAGATAAATGTTTAGAAACGGGAATTGTTAGCGTTATAATCAAAAAAAAAAAAAAAAAAAAAAAAAAAAAAAAAAAAAAAAAAAAAAAAAAAAATACAAAATTCTCTCTAAAAAAAATGTATCGCTGCATCATTAAAATTTATCATATATATTAAATTATATGTTAAAAGTTAATGCCGTGTTACTGTTGAGTGAGTCCCTAAAAATCTTGGGGTGTATTTCATTGATCAATTAAATAGATCGTCATGTAATACGTACTATAGTGAAGCTACAATTTCGAAATGACGATAATAAAGGCAATATATCAAATTTCAGATTTAAGTGGGTTAATTTAATAAGTATTTAATGTTTTTATTTAATAATCTTAGTTATTAAAAAAAATAAAGAAATACCAAATTTTTTCTATGAAAAAAATATGTGTACTGACGTGTAAAAAAAACATAAGCATTTTAAGATTTCTAAATTATTCATTCTTTAGTTTTTGTATAAAAGAAGTAATAAATATTTTTAAAACAAAACTATTTGATATAAATATAACCCACAGAATTCCACCAATAAGTCCAAGAACGATACTTAACCAAGCTCCATAAATGTCATCATTATTTCCTTTAATGAATCCCATCCTAGATTCATCTTCAATAAACACCTTCATTAAGATTACTACTATGTAAAATATATTCAATTGAATCGGCAACTCTAAACTTTCACTTGCTATTAATTTTAGCTAAAAATTTCCAATCTCCGAATTTTTATTTTTCTTTATATTCTTATCTTTTAATAAAAAAATCACTAACATCCAAATTTAACTTATTCAATGTTAATGAAACAATCAGCTCTGATATATCTAATTCTTAAATGTAATTTTATAAATTTATTTATAAAAAAAAAAAAATTATTAGTAATCTGAATAATTTATCATTTGGAACCTGCTAGAATCAAATAAATCTGCTTGACGTAAGATTTTAAAATTCTCATGACTTACAAAAATTATAATTCCTTTTAAAGAATTTCATTACCTGAAAAAATTGTCATTTAAATATGCATTTGATGATCCTATTGTTCTTTACATTTTTACATAATCCTTTTAGAAGTCTAGAACAAACTTATGAAAACTCTTTATCGTAGCTTGTTAAAATGTGAAAAGGGAATACATGTGACTAACCGGCATTATTGTGTTAAGAAATTAAACGAGAGTGACAAATATGGTTTCACACCTTGTAAAAGCTAAAGTTCCTAGAATACATATGAAAAATGAGAAACGCAGTAGATCATGTTGGTAAAAATTCTGGAGAAAGAATCAGTTGATCCGTACCAGTGATGGCAAATGACTAGGTCATTTGCCCATTTTGAGATGACCCCCGAATGACCTTCAAATGACCTGCTCATTTGGGTCATTTGTCATTTGAGTCATTTAAATTAATGCGTTATAATTCGGGCCAAGTTAATGATGCCGGCCAGAATTATGAACTTATAATATCACGTGAAAATTTTATCCATGAAATAGTGTAATTGTATGAATATTTCTGGCCAGAATTATGATGTAATTTTTAAATGACTAGGTCATTTGTCATTTAAAGTTGAAATGACCCAAATGACACGTGACCAGTCATTTGAGTCATTTGAGGTCATTTGGTCACTGGCCAACACTGATCCATACCACTCTGAATATTGTCAAAAAATTTTGATCAAATTAATAAAGCTTAATAAAACTTGTTATCTTATTCATATTTACCAAAAAAATATTTTATTTTACTTTATTGAACTTTATTATTTTATTTTGTTTTATTTATTTAATCTTATTTTTTTTTCTTGTGATAAACTATTTATCTTATTTTATTTTACTTATTTTAATAAATCAATATTTTTTTTATTATATATGTTAATGTTAATACTCAAAGTTCAAACCCACAGCTGTGGAACGTATTCAAAAATCAATACTATAATCAATTTATAATTGGATAATAAGAGTTCACTAAAATTATTTTAAAAGATTTCTTGGCATTTGCGCTTCAATGGTTTTACTACAGGTATAATTAATGATGTAATTGATATCAATGAATCAAAGATTTTTTTTGAAAAAAGAACGTTTATATTGATTAAACTGTAAGATACTCACTGTAGTTTTTTAAAATAGTCAGAGAATTTTTTAAAAGAAATAAAATTCAAATAAAATAATAATTATGCCCAAAAAGAAAACATTTTTACAAAATATTAACCTATCTTTCCCTAATTCAACTCCACGATTCCTTCTACTTTGTATGTCAAACATGTTAAATGATCTTGACTTGAGATCTGGGAAGTTTCAACAGTTCCTGTCTATCATACCATTTGGAATATTTATTTTATAGAATGTTATTTTTTTTTTTCTAAATTTTATTTATTTCATATGCTTGATAATTAAGTAATTATATTATATGTATTTTTATGACTTGTAATTTAATTGATATTATGTAATATAAAACACTTGCAATGTTTTAACAATAAAGTATAATAAATATTTTATTATGATTTCTGCTTAAAACGTAATAAATCCTGTAGTAATCATGCAAAAATTTTTAGTTTCATATTTTTTAAAACGTAACGATTAGAGATATTGTATTTACAGTCACGTGTTATTGAAATACTAAGACTTTTTTTGTTTCCTTTTTTACTCGTTCATATCCAAAAAAGGCAAATTTTATGTGACCAACACCTGATCTATCTAAAATTAATCTGTATTCATGTGAATAAGTTGTTTTACCGCTCCCCTTCTAATGTCATAGCTCATAAAATATAAATTATAAAATCATCAGGAAACTTTCAAATTACTTTAAATTTGTACATGTGAACCTAATATAAAAGTTTATAATAAATAATTTGATTTTAATTATTATTTTTTTTTCTTTTACAATTGAGCAAACTTCTAACATTATTAAGATCTTAGTAATTGCATTCCGAACATAAAATTACAAGTATTACGGTCAATACTATAGTAAATTTAATTGTAAAAAAAAATATTTTTAATCTCCGTCTTAAATTATTCCTTTAATATTACATGTTTATCAAAGAAACGAAATTGATTAATGGTATTTGGGCAGATAGTTAAAGAATTCTTACATAAAGTAAACTTTATAAAATCTATATAATCTATATAATCTTTATGAAACTTTTTAAAATCCTGAATTCATGATAATGAATTAAATAACAATGTTTCATTATTTAAAAATATAAAATCATTGATTAATTCAATAAAAGAGAATTGAAAAAAAATTGTAACTTTCTTTTAATGAAATCTCCTCCGTCTTTAGATGATTTGTATCACTGTCATTATTTTCAAAATGTATACATTTACTACCAAAAAAATTGTTAATTAATGTGCCCAACTTGATTCTTGATTTCATCCTAATGTACGACATAAAAAGTTGATTCCTTCCCTCGCTCATTAAGTCATACTTGACAGTGTGACTAATCCTGTACTAACAAAACTTGATTCACTCACTTTATCAAAAGCTCCTCTACCAATTTCAACCATTTGAATAAATTTATCATATACAAAATAACGATATATACATTCATTATCTTTTTCTCAATATAGAAGTTATTTATCATAAATTTTAATTTTACTTATGAAAAAAATTTATTTCATTGCAATACATAACTTTTTAATTACATAATACTCGCTATATTTGAATATTTTTTATTTATTTATTTCGTCATTTGATCTTACCCATTATAGAATATTTAAATAAAAACCCTACTTTGCCAAAATTGGATAAATTTAATTGCCAATCATATTATTGTGTATTTTAACTAGTCTTGTTTCACAATTTTGTTGCCGATCTTGAAATCCATTTCATAAAATAACGTTTCACCACTTTTTTTTCATTTTTTTTTTCCTTATTATTTTTTAGTAATTTTACATACGGATTAATAGCATATTTTTTGTTAAAAACTTATTTATTAAAATGGATGAAATTAAACTAAGTGATGATGTTATTGAACAAATAAAAGATTTGACAAATGGAATTTGACTGAAGAACAAAAATCGTTAATTGATAAACTAATAAATGACAAAGAATTAAAAAAACGTTATAAAGTATATGGTTTATGTAAAAATTGTTTACAGCCTAATGTTGATTATCTTTATTGTCAGTCATGTAATTCTAAAAGATTTTAACAAAATTTCAAAAATTGGACAAGTGGAAATCATGACGTTAATGAATTTATTCAAAAAGCACAATTAAATGCTAAATGGCATACTCAAATCATAGAATGGATTGAATATGATAAATTTGAAGATGTTGAATATTTAGCAAAAGGGGGATTTGGAACTACTTTTAAAGCAGTTTGGAAAGATGGTCCTTAGAAAATTAATTATGACAATAATCAATTGGAAAGAAATGGTGAAACAAAAGTTGCTTTAAAATGTTTACATAATTCACAAGACATTACAACAGATTTTTTAAAAGAAGTAAGGTATTTTCAAATCTTCATTAGCCTTTATAAATGTTAAACTAACTATAATTTTCTTTTAAGATTGAATCAAATATTATAGTATGTTCACCTTCAAGTGTAGTTCATTGTTTTGGTATTACCAAAGATCCAAAAACAAATAATTTTATAATGGTGATGGATTTAATAGATGGTAGTTTAAGACAACATTTAAATAACAATTTCATTTCACTGAGTTGGACGAGTAAGTTGTTGCAATTGTATTGTATTGCAGGTGGTCTTAGAGATATTCATAATAAAGGATTAATTCATCATGATTTTCATTGTGAGAATATATTGAGCAATTTTGATGCAAATGCTTATATTACTGATTTGGGATTATGTCAACCGGCAAATGTCAAATCCTCTCAAAGTAGTAATAAAAAAATATATGGAGTATTACCTTATGTAGCTCCAGAAGTTTTAAGAGGAAAAGAATATACTCAAGCAAGTGATATTTATGGATATGGAATTATTGCATATGA